>PVIJ01008938.1:0-24317 GCA_004024925.1 Scalopus aquaticus | reverse complement strand
GGGATCATGATCAGTGAAATAAGTCAGAAAGAAAGAGAAAATTATCGAATAGTTTCACTTGTAACAGGAATATAGGGGAGCCAAATAAGAAAGTGACATTCAGCAGGGAAGGAGGGGAGGGGGAGGGCTCAAGAGTGGGGCAGAGGGGAGCACGGACTATGGTGATGGCTCCACGGGTGAACAGGTGGTGGGTAACTTACGGGGAACACACAATAATGTAAAAGATATGAATAACAAAAATAAATAAAATATCTATTAAAAAAATCAATGAAACCAAGAATTTTTCTTTTAAGAAAATAAACAAAATAGACAAATCTTTAGCTAGACTAACAAGGAAAAAAGAGAAAACATAATAAATAGAATCACAAGTTAAAGAGATCACCACAGATAGCATAGAAATACAAAAGATCATAAGAAATTACTATGAACAACTACATTTCAATAAATTTGATAACCTTGAAGAAACGGAAAAAATTTCTGTATAGTTAGTATAGACTACCTAGACTAACTCAGGAAGAAACAGATGAGTTGAGCGAAATATGGAAATTGAAATAGCAATAAAAATCTCCCCCAAAACAAAAGCCTAGGACTAGACAGACAAATGAATTTCATCAAACCATTAAAGAAGAAATAATCAAACCATTTGTAAACAAATTGTTTTTAAAAATACAAGAAGAGGGAATTAGCCCTAGAACATTTTATGAAGCCAATATTACCCTAATCCCCAAACCAAATAAAGGCAACACAAGAAGAAATAATTATCGACCAATATTCCCGATGACAAAAGTCTTCAACAAAATACTAGCAAACAATTCAACAGTCTATCACAAGGATTATACACCATGATCAATGGGATTATCCCAGGGATACAAATTAATCAATGCAATACATCAGATCAACACAAAAATACGAATCATTATTTAACATTAATAGATACAGAGAAGACACTTGATAAAAATTCAACACCTATTAATAAACAAAATGAGAAGGCACTACCTCAATAGAATAAAGGTCATATATCATAAACCAACAACAAATGTAATACTTAATGATGAAAAACTGAAAGCTTTACCCTAAGATCAGGAACAAAAAGGGTACTCAATTGTCATCACTTCTTTTTAACTTAGTATTAAAGGTTTTGGTCCAGAACTATCAGACAAGAACAGGAAATAAAGGGAATCCAAGTTGGAAAATAAGTGAAACTACCACTCTTTGCATATGATACGGTATGAAGCGGACCTTTCACCCTTCCTTCCTGGGGCTCTCTGCTTCAGCTCCACTGAGTTGCTCTTGAAGGTCACACACCTTTGGTGTAGGCAGGTACTGTTTGGTTCCTTCAGGATGAGAGGTTTTCCCCGCTTCCTGGCCTAAGTGCTGCTTGCCATCTAAGTCTCAAGTTAGACATCACCTCCTCCAGGAAGCCTCCCACCTAACCTCTTGCTAGATCAGGTGCCCCATCCTTGCACGGACTACATTGGACTGCTATTACTGGCTTTTCTGTCTGTCACTCCATTCGAGTGTGGATGGAATAAATATGAATGATTGGATGGAAGTAAGGAAAGACTGATGGATGGAAGAAAGGAAGGAGAGATGAATGAAGGAAGGATAGAAAGAAGGATGGATGGATGGAAGGAAGGAAGGATGGAAAAATGGAAGGATGAATGGATGGAAGGATGGATAGATGGATGGAAAGAAGGAATGACGGAAGGATGGAAGGATGGATGGATGGATGGAAGGAAGGACAGATGGATGGAAGGAAGGAAGGATGGAAGGGTGGATTGATGGGTGGATGGAAGGAAGGATGGCTGGATGTTGGATGGAAGGAAGGAAGGAAGGAAGGAAGGAAGGATGGATGGAAGGGTGGCTTCTTGCTCCATCGTCAACTTTTCTGGCTCTTTGGGGACACATCTCCTACATGCCCCCATTGGCCCCCCATGAAGTGGTTCTGCCCAGTAGAAGGGCTGTCCTTTCCTCATCCTTTCTCAGTCCTTTGCACAGAGCACTTCTTCTAGCACATGCTTCTTTTGTCTGGCCCCTAAATCAGGACCTGGCTGTGGTTCTCAGGAACAGAAGAAGACACCAAAGGGGCAATTTTAATCTCAGGTGCAGGAAATCCATTTCATGGAAAGTCTACTCCTGTGCACACAAACTCCAAAACCTGCCACGAAGAGAGCCAGACTGGGAGGCGTCTGGTCCAGCGGCGACGTCCAAGGGCTCCAGGCCTCTGACTGGGCCTTGAGGAAATAACTTAAACATCGCCCGACCCTCCCATCTGTAAGACGGAAGCCCTGTCTTATCCCAGAGACGGAGTGCGGCTGGGCAGAGTGCTCTCTGGCCTCTGTCGGCCGTCTCGGGAGCTGGGTGCTGGGTGGGACGGGATCACTTCGAGAGCAGGGGGAGCATGGAAGAAGCTGCAACCAGCACATGGCGGCATCTGGTTGCCTCTTAGACACTCCTTAGGCTAACAGGTGAGAAGGGACAGGAGCCAGGCAGGAATGGGAGAAGGGAGGTTTCTGGGAGGCTCTAGGAGGCTGTCGAAATGGGGACAGGGGGAGACACTTGAGAGGCGTCTAGAAGTGAGGTGACCTGGTGACAGGCTGGACACCGGGGCTGAGGGACAGGGAAGACAGCTGCAGGATGAGGGGGCTCCACTGCAGAGCGAGGGGCCCAGGAGGGGGACCCCATCTACCTGGGGGCGTGGGAGGGCAGGCAACCAGGAAGTTGGTTTTCGACAAAGGAGCATTTGGGACATCCCACTGGGATAACCAGTCTCCATGCAGGTGGCCTTGATCTAGGGGCTGGCAACGACGCCTTGAACCTCCTCCTCGACTCCCTTCACGAGAACTTGGACTCAACACCGGTGTCTCCCAGAGGTATTGCTTGGGGAATACTCCCCCACCCAGCTCCCCGTGAGCCAGAGAACGTGACGGGTGGCACAGGTGGCGGAGGACCCCAAAAGCCGTCAGCACGGCGCAGGCACCGCCGCCGGGAAGGGCAGGGCACAGCGAGATTCTGCGCCTGCAGGGCCCTTGAAGTAGCCGAGGGCTTCCTGGGCGTTCTCATCCCTCGTCTTGGTCAAGGACGACAGGGTGAGGCGGGTCTCCTTCCTGAGTGGCTGCCAAAGGGCGCCCAGCTAGCGAGTGGGTGGACTGGAAGCCACGTCTCCTCCCTCCCCACCAAGGGGGCGGCAGAGAGCGCAGAGAGGGCCTCTGCACCCCCTTACCAGCTGGACGCGGCCTGGTCCCCCCTCTATCCGGGAAGTGGAGCAGCAGGAGACGAGAACTGGGGTGAAGGAGTCTGTCCCAGGATTCGGTCACCACTCCGGACAGCGTTCTGGGGCGACTCTGCTTGCTCCCTTTCCCTCGCCCCCCACATCCAGTCCGCAGCCTAACGGGCGTCCATGCGGATCTTCACCATCTCCGCCCAGAAGACTCCATGCAGCGGTCCCACCGATGGTCTTAAACAGTCAGCAGAGCGCGTCCTGCCCTTGCTGGACTCCGTGGCCCCCATCCCTGTCCCTCCTGTCAGCCCGGGCTCCGGCCTGCATCTTCCTGCTGGGTTGCGCTGACCCACACTTCTGCTCGCTGTCCTCTGGCGCCCTGGCGTCTCCTCCCGCCCACACCTCAGCTGACGGGCTGGTGGTTCCACTACCTGAAATGCTTTTCCCCACACGCAGCCGGGGTGACGCCTGCTCAGCCCAGAGGTGTTGGTTGGAACGTAGCCCGCGCGGTATTTATAGTAGGTGCCCCTGCTACTTCTCTGCTGTGCGTCGCCCATAGTGTCAGCTGCAAGCTGCGAGCCCCTCCCCCCCCCTTCCTGGGCTCTCTTCTCTGTTCAGAGTCTGCCTTTCCGTCCGGGCCGGGGCCACTGTCATTGCTGGGCATGCGCCCTGTGGCACAGGCTGGCACTTAGCAGCTGCTCCATGCGTAATTTTTTGGATCAAGAAACACATTTGTCCATAAAGTATGATGACGTGTTTCATGGGGTTGTTCTGAGCTTCCAGGGGGATGGGGCCTCAGGACACGCAGCATCCTGCTTCTGGCACAGAGGAGGGGATTAAAGATGGCGGCTCCTGTCACGCCCCCCTGGACTGGCAGCTCCTGGATGAGGCGTTTGAGTTCCGCATCCCCTCCGTGCCTGGCCCAGCTCGGCAGTAAATCTGCTGAGTCTTGAAGGAGAGATTTACAGGACAGAGACAGAGAACTTGAGTCACTGTGCTCAGCCATTGTTTTTGTTGCCTAGGAACCCCCTCCCCCCTTCCCAGAGGTGAGTGACTTTGTGGGTGAAGAGCAAGGAGGGAAGGACCCGGAAAGTAGAACAGCCTCCACCGCAGGCAGATGGGGAGAGGGGCTTGGGAAGGCATCAGCGTTAGGGTTCAGGGCTGGGAGGGGCAGATTTGAGATGCACACAGATTTCCCTGGTGTCCGTGACCTACAAAAGGAGTTTAACGTAAGATGGTGTTAACGTCTGTATTTTTGTTCCAAAAGTCGTTGAAGGAACCTCATGGCAGCTTAGCTGGAAGCTCTGGGAGCTTGGGGTTGGATCCTGAGCAGTAGCGGTCCCCCATAGGGTCTCCTGGGCAGGGTCTCGGTGGGGGCTCAGGGTCGGATACAGCGTTCCTGCTGCCACGCGGGCTCTGCTTTGCTGTCCCCTCTGGGCCCTTCTGGGGTGGACTAGGCACGTCTTTGTGACTCTGTCCCTATTCACCTTAACTGGTGGCTGAGGAGAAGGCTGTACCCCCTTAGGGAAGAGCAGTAGCTCAAGTTCAAATCCCATTTCCATCTTTTCCTGGCTGTGGGATCTTGGATAAGATGCTCAACTTCTCTGGGTCTCACTTTCCCCTTCTGTAAAGTGGGGATAATAATGATGTTCTTTCCTCACAGGGTGACCATTCCGTGAGGCAGTGTCTCTGGATTGCCTGTCATGGACCTTCACTGGGCACCTTTTGAGCTGACAAAGCTCTTGCTCTGGTGGAAGGGGGGAGGCTTCCTCTCTTAAGTTGGGTTCCAAATGGTGAGGGGTGCAGTGTGCACAGGAAGTCTGGAGTCCTGGGGTCAATGGAAGTCGCCAAACGAGCTAAACATTCAGAAAGTCTGAATGTTTGGAACCATCACCACCATCCCAGCAGCCCGCACCCTACATGGCAGGAACAGTAAAATGACAAGGGCACAGGTGGTAATACCCAGAGTGTGTGGTGCTCCAAGACGTGTGTTCTGCTAACTGAGGCCCTCACAAGGATGACCCATAGCCTCTTAAATTGTGCCTCGGGAAGTGGATTCTGTCACTATCTCTATTTTACAGACAGGAAAACTCCTATCAGGGAGCTGAAATGACTTCCCAAGGTCACCCCATTGTACACAGTGGGGTCAGAAGGGGCAGGCGCGAAACCAGGAATCCACAAGCCTCTCACCCTCTCTACCTGGCTACCTCGTTTTAGTCCATCTTCTCCATCCTCCCTGGGCTGATGTCAACTGTTCCCACTTCCTTTGCTCATGGACATTCTGCCTCAGAGCAGGGTGGGAGCTGAGGCCGTGTGCAGGAGGACTGCTGGAGGTGGAGTATTGGTGGGGGCCTCCGAGGGCTCTGATATTGAATTCCCTGCACTCATTCTGCCTGGTTGAGAATTCTCTAAGGCTTCAGAATGGGGACAGGGTCTACTGGAAGTGGAACTTGGTGTTCCCTGCTGCAAGGGACTCATCCCAAATCACCCAGACCATCTCGAATCTTCCACCCTGCAGCCTGCCCTGATTTGGTCATTCCTCTAGTTCACACTTCCTAGCACTCTCCTGGGGCTAGGAAGAGAGACAGGGCTTTGGAATCCCTCATATCTGGATTAAAATTCTGCCTGTGTGCACCTATGGGAAGCCCACAGTGAGCATTGTACTTAATCTTGAAAGATTAAACACTTCTCCTTAAGATCAAGAACAACACAGAGATACCAACTCTTATCATTCCTATTTAATATTGTATGGGAGGGTCTAGCTAAGACAATTAGGCAAGAAAAGGAAGTAAAAATTAGGAAGGAAAAGGTAAAACTATCTCTATTTGCAGATGACATGATCTCATATATAGAAAACCACGAAGAATTCACTGAAAACATATTGGAACAAATAAATAAATGAATTTTGGCAAGGCTACAGGATACAAGATCAACATACAAAAACCACTAGCAATGAAAACTGAAAATGAACTTTAAAAAATAATTCCATTTATATTTGCATCCAAAGAATAAAGTACTTAGGAATAAAATTAACCAAAGCACTGTAAAAATTACACATCGAACACTACAAAACATTGCTGTAATAAACCAAAAGATGACCTAAACACATGGAAAGACATCTGATGTTCTTGGATGAGGAGAGCTTAATATTGCAATACCAACCAAAGTGACCTAGAAATTTAATGCAATCCCCACTAAATTCCAGTTGGCTTTTTTCCCCCCAGAAATGGACAAAATGATTCTAAAACTTAGAAATGTGAGAGACCCAGAATAGTCAAACAACCTCAAAAAAGAATAAAATTGGAGAACTCACACCTTCTGATTTCAAAATTTACTACATAGCTATAGGAATTAAGACTGCATAGCAATGACATTAGACTATAGACCAATGGAATAGACTTTGGAGTCCAGAAATAAACTAACACATTTATGTTCAGTTGTTTTATTTTAAAGATTTATTTATGAGTACAAGAGCTGGGGTGCAGGCCAGAGGTGTGGGGGGTGAGAGGATTCACCAGAGACAGAGTGGGGAGCAGAAAAGGTGGATCTACTGAAATACACTACTGAGGGGAGCAGAGGGAAGACAGGAGAGGTCTGCTGCGCCATGTGGGTCAGCTCCCTGGCTGGGGATTGAATTTGTGGTTTGGTGGCTGCAGATAGCTTCATAGTGCTGAGACTTAACCCCTTGCGCCACCAGGGAGGCCCCCTGTTGAACTGTTTTTTGTCAAGGGTGCCAAGATCATTCAATGGAGGAAAGAGCAGTCTTTTCAACAAATGGTGTGGATCATGGAACACCTACCTCAAAAGAATAAGGGATTCCTTCCTCACACCATATACAAACATTAACTCAGAATGGATCATAGAATTAAATGTAAAGGGAAAACTATAAACGTCTTAGAATAAAATGGAAGACTCAATCCTTATGGCTTTGGCTTAGGTACATGACACCAAAAGCACAGGGACAAAAGAATAAATAGATAAATAGGGTTTCATCAAAATTTAAAACTTCAAAGGATGCCAATCTACAGAAGGGGAGGTTTACAGATTATAAATCATGTGTCCAATAAGGGACTTGTGTCCAGCATATACAGAGAACTCTTACCAAAAAATAAAAGACAATCCAATTAAAAATGAGGAATGGATTTGAATTGCAACAAGTCCATGAAAAGATGCTCAATACTATTAGCCATTAGAGAAATGGAAATCAAAACTGCAATGTAATGCCTCTTCACCACTGACAGAATGACTGAAATAAAAAAAGATGGACAATAACACGTGTTGGCGAGGACACAGAACCCTCATATATTGCTGGTGAGGTTGTAAAATGGTGGAGTTACATTGGAAACCAGTATGGCAGTTCTTCAAAATGTTAGACATTGTTACATATAAGCCTCAGCACTTTCCTGTCTATACAGCCTGTCTTGTCTATACACCCACCAGAACTGAAAACATATTCATATCAACTCTTGTCCTTCCACATTCATACCAGCGTGATTCATAAGAACCAAAAAGTGGAAACAGCCCCAATGTCCACCAACACGTGCAGGAATAAATGTACAGGAACAAATAAACAAAATGTAGGGTATTTATACCATGGAATATTACTTGGCAATAAAAAAGAAGAATGAAGTTCATATACCCATTATAACGTAGATGCATCTTGAAAGCATTATGCTAAGTAAAAGCAGCTAGTCACAAAAGGCCACCTATTTTATGATACCGTTTCTATTAAATGTCTGAATAGGTGCATCTGGAGGGAAAGTGAGTGGACAGTGGTAGCCAGAGGCTGGCAGGATGGGGAATGATGGTTCCAGGGACAGGGCTCTTTTGGGAAGGAGGAGATGTCTGAAGTTGGATGGGTGATGGCTGCACATCTTTGCGCGTGCACCGGAGCACTGAATCGCACACTTTAAAAGGGCAAATTTGATGGTGTGGGAATTCTTCCTCAATAAAACAGTTCATTTAAAGGGAGGAGGCTCAATTCCTAATTCACAAGAATTATAGAAATAGAGAAAGAAGTAAAATGATCAGGGAGAAAACAAACAAATCTAGGAGATGGAGAGTCCACAGAACATCTGACTCGGTTTCTTCAATCAGTCAGGGGCAGGAAGATACGTCTCTTTTAAAGTAGTGGGACATAACAACTCCATGGAACGTGCGGGCATCACTGGTCCCAGTTCCGACCCATCATTATGGGGGTGGTGGTGACCCCCAGATGCTATAGGTGTTGGGCAGCTGTTACTTTTGCCAGCTGTGTCTGGGATCACGTTGGGTCTTGTCGGTGTGTTTAGAGAATGCTGAAGTATGTTGGTTGAATCACCTGTCCAGGACTGGCTTTAAATTTGCTTCCATGGGGACAAGACCACAATAATCGAAAGGGTAGATCAAGCAGGGAGAGCCGAGTCTGCGGACACTGAGATTGAGGGGTGCAACATGGGCCCATGCGACTCTTCTCCTGACTTCTGGGCATGTTTGAAAACATTACTAAGCCGGACCTTATTTTTAAAGTTTTAAAAATTTGTTTTTCATTTATTTATGGATACAAGAACTGGGGTATAGGCCAGAGGTACAGGGGGTGAGAGGATTCACCAGAGACAGAGTGGGGAGCAGAACAGGCAGATCTACTGAAATCCACTGCTGAGGGGAGCAGCGGGGAGACAGGAAAGGTCTGCCACGCCATGTGGGGAGCTCCCTGGTGGGGGATCGAACTCGTGCTGCAGTGGCTGCCATAGCTTCATAGAGCTGAGACTCAACCCCTTGCGCCACCAGGGAGGCCCACTAACCAAACCATTTTAATGGTAAAAAATAGGGCCCTGCTGTGTAGGCTCGAGTTTCAGGGGTTCCTTCTCAGAAGCTGGGCTTGAGCATCTATAAAATGGGGTGGTCTGATGAGGCGGCAGGACCCGCCCGGGTCCTCTGGCCAGCCTGTCTCAGACTCTTCCAGCCCGCTGGCCTGAGACCCTGGCTCTGTCCGCTTGCTTCTGGACTCGGTGGGGTGGACACCCTCCGCCGTGGACATTCTTGGGGTGTGTATGTGTGAGCGAGACCTCAGCCCTTCTCCGGGGCCGGTGCGCGGCCATTCCAGGGTGGAGTCTGTTTTCCTACTCAGTGGGCGCCTGGACAGCAGCTCACACAGGCCCTCAGTCACGACCATTCGCCCTCTGCCCCCACTCCGGATGTCCAGGAGCCAGGCTCTGCGGCCCAGGCAGGGGGACAATGAGCCCTTTGGAGGCCAGGCCAGGGCCTGGGCCTGGACTGTGGGCTGCGGCCGAGGCCACCACAGAGGGCCGCTTGTGGCCGCTCCTGCTGCTGCCAGAAATAGGCTGCGCTGGGCTGGAGCTCTGAGGCCTCGCCCTGGGTTCGGCCTGGAGCTGAGGGGATGAGAGCTTTGGGAGGAGAGCGGGCCTATTCGGAGGTCTTGGGGGAGGGGGCAGAAGGAAAACAGACCCCAGCTCTTAGCCCACCCCTGCAGTGCGAGGCCAGCTCCAGAGCCCCTCTGGGCTCAAATTCCCAGGCCCTTAGTCGGCTGCTACCCTGAGCCCCTCTGCCCACCTGTGTGGTGGGGACATTTCCAAAGACCTCCAGGGGGTTGGAAAGATTCCAGCCGATGCAGGCAAGACCCCGAGAAGAGTCTGCACCCCTAACACGACTGTTCATAAAATGCTTCCACTCCCATCCCCCTCCTGGCCCCAGCTCAGTGCTGTGTCTGCTGCTGGGGTCTCTTTGACCTTGTGGGGGTGGGTGGGGGCGCTCTGCAGGGCATGGAAGGTGGTTTAGGGCACGCACACATTTGCCCCACCACTCTTTGGGGATCCCAAGGCCCTGGAGACCTGGCCGAGGCTCACCAGCCCCCTCCCCTCCCAGCCCAGCCCTCGGGCATCGCTGCATCCCAGCCACTCTCCGGACCGCAGCTTCCCGGCATGCACCGGGGCCCTGCAGGAGCCGCTGGGCTTGGAGCTGGCAGTGGGAGGGATTCAGACCTTCCCTTACGACTTCTACATCTGCTTCTCTTTGCCCGAAGCGGGTGATGGGGACCGATGGCTGAGGAGCTCTGCAAGTTTGGGCCTGTGGTTCAGGACAGAAACAGATCCAGATTCAAATCCAGAGTCTTACAGGCAGCAGGGGGCCCTTGCAGAGGGAGGGATGGGAATCGTGTGAGTGGAGCTAGTTCTTCTAGAAGGCAGGGGACTAGGTCTCCCCCTTCCTGCCCCCTGCACGTCCTTGAAGCTATTTTTATGTGCTGCTGGAAACCAGAATTACAGCCAGAGCCAACAGCACGCGGAGGTTTCCCCAGGCACCGTGGGCCTTGCCCAGGGGAGCACCAGCCACCCCCAGCAGACTGGAGGAGCCTGCCCAAGCCTCCAAAATGTGGCGGGGGGTAGACTGGGCTCCGACCGGGAGAGCCTGGAGGTCACAGTTGGCGGACCCCACCCGGCTGGCACAAAGGCGAAGGACAGAGTCTTCGGCTGTGGCAGGGAGGTGACAGCCTGGGGTCCTGGAGGTCTGCCTGAAACCCCAGAATGCTCACAGCCTCAATAATCCACTTACTCCCGCGTTCACCAATCCTGGGCTCTCTTCACTCCTCACACATTTAACCAGGGCAGGCGGTGGGGGGGCATCACCCACAAACATGCAGAACCCTGCTTCCGAGGCACTTACAGATCTGACTGCTTCACTCTCTTGCTCAAATCCTCGCCCACTGGAGGCTGTGTCAGCCACAAGTCTCCGGAACGTTCCACACTCACCTCGGCTTCCTAAGAGAGCCCTGCCCCTGCCTCTGTGCCTCTCTTCCCACCCCAGAGGCTGTGCCTTTCCCTAGGCTGGTTCTAGGAGCCGCAGGGGTGCGGAGCAGGAGGGAGGGGGCAGAAGCACGTACTTAGTAGGTCAGTTCTGGGCTGTTCTTTTAGGCAGCACTGCAAAGTGGGGAGAACAAAAAGAGACCCAAGAACTGGAATCCCTGAGGCTAACTTGAGCTGTAAAATGAAAAGTGGGTGGGCTGAGGGAGGGGAAAGCCCCGTGGGGTGTGTGGGGGGTAGAGTGGAGGGGGCTTGAGAAGTGCCGAAGTGTTACTGGGAAGTAAAAACTGGACGCTCCCTGATGCTCTTTGCAATACAAAAAAAATATTGGGAATCCCATATACAATCTGTGGGTGCTCTCTGTCCCAAGCTCCCTTCATGACATGCCGTGGGGACTGGCCACACGGGCCCCAAGAGTTACTTGGGTTACGTGTATGTGATTTGCAAGGCTTCCGAGTTCTGTGGTCTGCCCAGCTCTTCGTTTGCTCATTCATCTCTTCATCTCCCTCCCCGAGTCCTCACCCAAGCTCCACTTCGCCCGATCCACTTCATCTGGCCTCCTCAGCCCTGCAGGAAGCTTTGCCTCCAGCCCCCTCCAGCCTCTCACTTCAGTTATTTCCAAGTATTTGGTCTCCTGGGCAATCTGTTCCTCAGCCTTTGTCGCCAGCGGACATGCACAGACTATTTGTCTACCTTGCTTCCTACCTTGGCATGATTTTGAGTGCAGTTTTAGAGAGAAGAATGTAAAATGAAGCATAGGTGACTTTTGCTAATCTGTTTACACTTAGCAACACACACACACACACACACACACACACACACACACACAGAGCCAGATAATCAGGGAAATGATACTGCCACCTCATCTTTCAGGTTGACAATAGGCAGTAATTCATTTGTTAGAAATATCCATGGGACCTCTGTGTCTCAGACATTCTGTTGGGTTCTGGGGACGTAAGTACATAGTGGGGCCCTCATGTGCCATCCAAACCCTAACCCAACACCAGACCTAGATTCAAACCTAACCCCCTAATCTGAATGTCAACCCTAACCCCAATCTAACCTCAACCTATCCTAGCCAAACCCAATACCAAGTCTACCCTTTACCCAGCCCTAACCCAAAGTCCAAGCCAAAATTCAACATCTAATGCAAAACCCAACCCCAGCCCCCAAACCCAATTTTAACTTTCGTGTTAAAAAATCTTTCAAGAACTGTTTCCTTTTCCATTGTGGACAACGGATCGTGTTGAGCAATAACGAAACTCACTCGATCCCGCTCTTGCAGGGACCTTCAACCCGGACGAGGCTGAGAGCTGAGAGATCACATGGAACAGCTGAATCCAGGGGATGACTTTGAAAAAGCAGATGTGTATGTTCTAATGTAAATCCCGATGAGCCTTTTCGTGGTCGTTTTCTAAAGTCAAGATCTTTTTCAAGCCCTGCTCATCTCAGCCTGCGCCTGCAGCGCCTCCCTTGCCAACCTCTGGGGCACACCTCTCTCCTGGGTTCCAGGCTCACACGCTCCTCCTATGGCTGGGAATTCTTGTTTGCTCCTCATGGGCTGACTCCTGCCCAGACCTCAGGCCCCTGTGCAGTGTCACTTCCTCTGGGAAGCCTGCCCTGCCTGCCATTGCCCCCCCAGACTCCTGTTTATTTCCTTCCTGCTCCTGGCGCCTTTGCTTTCCTTTCAGGCCATTTATGGATATTTGCGGCCACATGTTTGTTTGCATATTTATTTCTTTAAGGTCTGTCTTTCCAGCTGGAGGGCAACTTCTTTCTGGGTCAGGACCCTGTGTTGCTCACTGTTGTAGCTGTCAGGACCTAGTACAGTGCCTGGCACACAGCAGACCCTGCCCCCCCCTCCCCCCAATGTTGAATAAACAAATGGATGCATTTTCCACGTCATCAAAGTGAGAGACTGCAGTGAAATGAAGCTGCTGGCTAGGGGACCTTTGTCGCAGGTTCTGCTCTGTCCCCCAGGGGTAGCCAGGAGGGAGGGGCCTGGTCTCTCCCCGTGCAGTTTGCTCTGGGTTTCTGCTTCCATCCAACTCTTCCAGGCTTACTTGGAAACAGGATTTTTTGAGAATCCATTTCCTCATTTCAGATTCTCCCTCACACTGCGTGGGAGGTCAGCAGGTATTATCCTCACTGTTTTACAAGATGCTTTTGCCCAGAGAGGTAAAAACACTCGTGTGGGTCACCTGTCTGGTGGCTGGTTGGCGGCAATGCCAAAACCCTGCTTCTGGCCTCTAGTCATGGACTCTGTCCCTGTTTTCTTACTCCCCTGCTCCCGAGGTGCTCAACTGTGTCCCCTCCAGGAGATCAACGCCCTACAAACGCCAGGCCCAGCTCCCCATTTTCTTGATAGGCATGTTAAGACTGGTGTTGGAACCAGGTTTGGGGGGATGAGTCGGAGGTCAGCATTCTGGGAGCCACCAGCTCCCAGAGGCGGATTCTTCACACCCCAAATAGGGTCATCCTTTCTGGAGCATCAGGAGAAGGGCCTTGGTCAGATGGTCACAGCTGCTACAGGGAGCCCACGGGGCCAGGCTTGGGCGCGGGGGTGTTATCGCGCTGGAGCTTGACAGCCGCGCAGGTTGCCAGGTGCAAACACTGAGGCACAGCCGGCTGCGTCTCTTGCCCATGACACCAGCGAGGAAGCGTTGCTGGTGGGATCTGAACCCGGATCTGCTGCAGGGTCTTAATCTGATCCTTAAAGAAAAAAGAATCCCAGGGGAGCCAAGGAAAGGCTGTCAGGATGTCACCAAAGCCGCCCCGCAGCACGGTCACCCCCCGGGCGACGTCCTGGAGGCGTCGCCTCCCTGGGTCGGGTAGGGGTTGCCTGGGCCCCGCCCCCAGCGCGCCTTCGTCTCGGCCCCGCCCCCGCCCCGGTTTTCGGTAGGCTCCGCCCCCGCGGGCAGCGCGGGCCTCCCATTGGCCGCCGTTTCCATGGTTACGCGGGGCCGGTGGAGCTGCCAGCTTCCTGACACGTGTCCCCCGGAGTCTCCCGGAATTTGACAGGAGACCATGTGCGCGGCAGCGCGGGAGCGAGACAAAGGGCCGGGGGAGGCGGGGGACGAAGCCCGCGGAGAGACCAGAGCAGCCCGGCCGAGGACGAGTCTTAAGCTTCTCGGGAGAGGAGCCCCCACCCCCGCCTTTTTGTATTTTATAGGAAAGAAAAACCCAAAAAACGTTGCTGCAGGAGACGAGGTGGGAGAGGATTCTAGCCGGTCCCACCTGCCCGCCCTCCTCCAGGGAAACCGGGGCCGCGGGCATCCTTTACCGCTGAGAGACCAGTGTCCTTATTTATGCCCTGGGCTTCTACCCGCCCTGGATTTCAGTCTTTGAAGTTTAAGTTGTTTCTCTGGCTTGTTCAGAAGGTGAAAGCTGAACAAGTGTGGTCGTTTTGATGCTTGAAAAACGAGACTTAAGGCATGGGGAATCTCGCCCTCCAACCATCCTATGACTGCTTCTGCGCCCCCACTTGTGATCCCAAAACGCCTCCCCCTTCACTGCGCCTCTGGGCTCAGTGTCCAGAGAGGACCTGGACTGAGCTGCTCAGGCTAGCGCAGGACAGACGTCCCCCCCCTCATGCGTCTGTCCGCCGGGGCTTCTGGTGGTTGTGGGGCTGCCTTTCTCTGGGTCCCAGGCCACATGCCATCGTGCCTCCTTCCCCTGGCCGGCGGGGTCAGTTTTCTATCGTCACTGTGGGAACTCAGCAAAACCTTCGTCGTGGCTCACACCAACACAAACATGTTCTTACAGTTCTGTCAGAAGTGGACACAGGTCTCTCGTTGGGCAAAATGCAAGCAGTGGACAGGACTGGGTTTCTTCTGGAGGCCCTGGGTGGAGTCATTTCCTCACTTTTTCCAGACGTAGGTGGTCGTCCATATGGCTCAGCTGGCCGCCCTTTTCACGGGACTCTTTCTTCACTGTAACACTGTCTCTGCTCCCCTCTTCCATATGTAAGAACTTTGTGTGATTCCATTGGCCCGCCCAGATATTCCAAAATAATCTCCCCATCTCCAAGCCAGCAGATTAGCAGCCCTAACTCCATCTGCAGCCCTATTCTCCCCTGCCATCTCAAACATTCCCATGCCCTGGGGTTAGGGTGTGGACAATATGGGGGACTTTATTCTGCTGCCCACACCAGTCCAGTCAGTTCTATCCCCAGAGGCTCTCTCAGTCCACTCCTCTTCTCCATTCCTCCTGCCTCTCTCTCCTCCGGCACGTCTCCCACGCTGCCCGCAGTATCCACTGCCCATTGCCCTCATGTCTCTTACTGCCTTCTGCCCAAGCCCTCAGGGCGAGCCCTCCAAAATGGAGGTGCCACTTCATGAGCCTGAGCCCTGCAGAGAGAGCCCAGACTCTGTGCCTGGGCAAGCAGACCCTTGATCTGCCCTCCCTCCGCCCTGCCCTGCCCCCTGGCTCCTCCATAATGCTGAGTCACTTCTGGTCTCTTCCTCCCTGGGCAGTGACACCGCCTGGTCTCGGTCACCTTCTCCCTGCTCTCTGGTCTGACCGCCCACTCATTCATCTCCCCCAGGAAACCTTCCCTGACCCCCTAGGCTGAGTGAAGGGTCCTCTCCTTCCTCCCCATGACCTAAGTGTGCTTATCACTGAGCGCCTTGGCTCCAAGAGATGCGACAGTGTCTGCCTTTGGAGTGTTCCTGCGGGCACGGGCGAGCCTCAGTGGCCCTTTTGGCCGCACACCCAGCACAGGGCCGCTCAGTGACCCAGTCTGGGGCGTGAAGATCCGCAGGACTGCAAGGATCAAGCTCGATGGAAAAGCGCCCCCCTCGAGATGCACAGGACCTCTGCTCTGCTCCGGGCCGGGGGTGGGTGAGGCAGGCAGCGTGACCACAGCGGCAGACACTGCAGGCCGCCCCAGCCCGCCACCCCCATGCACTTCACACGTGCTGTGGCCCCCCCTGCCACAGCAGCCTTAGGGGACTCCAATAACCACCCGCACCCCATTTTATAGGTGAGGTCACTGAGGCTCAGAGGGCGACTTCTGAAGAGAACCTGAGTGTCTGGGCGGGTCTGGCCCAGGTTGGGGGGCGGTGGGGGCTGGGGGGGGCACTGGTCTTCCGCTTTGGAGCCAGCCAGACCTTGGGTGCGGCTGGTCTGGCCCAGAGCAGCTTCCTGGATGCACTTCCCAGGAGCCTCTTCTTTCCTCTCACTTCCTGTTTCCTTTTCCTCCTGTTCTGCCAGCCTATTGTCATTTTCTCCCCTCCCTGAACTTCCCAACCAGGATACGTCCACAGGAGGTTTATTTTCAAAAGTAAAGGAAGAAGACAGGGGACTTGGTGTTTCAGTTGGAGATGACACAGTTCTGGGGGGCTGGGGGGTGTGTATGCACTCAAGGCTGCTGAACTGTACCCTGAAAATTGGCTAAAATGCTGACTTTTATGTTATGTATATTTTACCATGATAAAAAAAAGGGGTTAAAAAAAAGATAAAGGAAAAGCGCTTCAGAATTTGGAGGGTCAGCTGCCTGTCGCACACCTGTAATTTCCTAAGCTCCTCCCAGGGGCCAGGCCCCCTGCATCCCCGTTAATTCTGGAACCCACCTCCAGGAGAGAGGTGGCCTCGCTTTTGCAGATATGGAAACCGAGGCTTGTGCCGAGGCCTGGAGGCTGGGGGGGGGGGGCGGCATCTTCAGTAGCTGCCATGACCTCCCATCGCTGACTTTTCCTGTTCTGACACCGGGGACAGTAACAGTGTCCCCTCTAGTGCAAGGGCTGGGATTCCACGAGCTGACCTTGGAAAGTCCTAGCATGTTGCCTTGGCCACCATCAAAAACAAAATTCCCTCCAAGGCTGCACACGTTCCCTCCTAGCAGAAGACTGGGCTGGATGTCCCCTGGACACTGACGTTCTCAGTGACCTGGGGGCAGTCTCTCCCTTCTCTGGGCTCAGTTCTCCCTTGGAAAGTCAGGAGTGGGGAAGGGCTGCAGGACTCTTACAGGCTCTGGGGCCTCCCCTCACCCCACAACTTCGGCACCGGCCTCTGTCTAGGCCTCCTCACGACTGGGCCGCTTCTCCAGTTCTGTCACTGTCCTCTGCTCTGCGCTGCAGCATTTAACCCCAAGCAGCAGGCAGAGGGAGGCCCAGTCCTCACACCCCAGGGTAGGAATCTCTGCCTGCCATTCGGGCTCTGGCTGGGGAGACTGGGCCTCTGATGGAACCAGCCACTGGAGCTCCGGACACCCCCAGGGTGAATTCGGTCCAGACCCTGCCTTGGACCTGTTGCCTGGCAGTTCTGGGTGTGCCTCACCCCCCATTGGGGGATTTCCTGGAGGGGCTTCACTTTCCTCCTATCTTCCCCCATTTGCACAGGGCTCAGCCAGGTTTAGATCTGGATGTTGGGGGCAAGAAAACAAGAAGGATGGGGATACCCAGCTACAGGCTCCTGGAAGAAGGACATGTTGGGGAGAGGTGGGCCAGCCATCCCGGGGGCTGGGAAGGCTGAACGGAGCAAGCGGAGGGCACAGGAACTGGTCACCACATCACTAATAATCACTTGTTAAAAGGCTTTAACAGGGCATCCCTGGGTGATGAATGTGGAGGAAAGCCCCACCCATTGGAACAATAACTTAGAACCAGGATGTGCTGATTGCGGGATCGCAGAATTCCAGGCACAGACTGTCAACCCCATTCACCTCAGAAATCAGGTAGCAGGGCCTCCCCGGTGGCGCAGCGGTTAAACGCTTCGCTGTGGAGCTGTTGGCAGTGGCGACGCGAGTTCGACACCCGGCCGGGGAGAATCCCACATGGCGCGGCAGACCTCTCCTGCCTCGCCCACTGCTCCCCTCAGCAGTGTATTTCTGATCTGCCCGTTCTGCTCCCCACTCTGTCTCTGGTGAACCCTCTCGCTGCCCCACGCCTCTGGCCTGTACCCCAGCTTGTATGTATAAATAAAAAAAAAAGAAATCAAAAAAAAAAAAGAAATCAGGTAGCAACTGTTACTCTCTCCATGTTGCAGAGGGAGAAAAGGAGGCTGGGGAGGCTGGGCCCAAGGCCGCATCACCGGTGGATGGTGGCGACGGAGACTGGTGTGGAAGGACAGAGCTAGGTCAGAGAGTCATCACCCACTCATCCATCCGTCCGTCTGTCCGTCCATCCATCCACCCACTCATCCCTCCATCCGTCCATCCATTCATCCACCACCCACCCACCCACCCACTCATCCATCCGTCCCAGGCTCACTAAACCATGCTCTGTGCAGGCCTTTTGGGTCCTGGGATGAGCAGGGATAAAAAGAGACAAAGGTTCCTGTCACCTTGATGTCGGACGGAGGGAGGTAGCTGTGAGTGGGAAAGGACTATGGCTCTTCCCTAGAGGTGACAGGGAGAAGGGGGGATAGACGTGGTGTATGACAGAGTGAACAGAGCTCCTGGAGGCCTGTGACACTGCAGGGTGTCCCAGAAGGGCAAGTCACTGGGGTCAGCGTCCAGCACAGGGGCAGGCAGAGCCAAGACTCCGAAGTGGGCTTGACGGGACTTTCTGCCGGAGTGGGGAGGGGAAGGGGGCACGAGCCCAGAGGAGGGAGGTACCGGGGGCCTCAGCAGCTAGTCTTGGACTTTGGTTTTCACCAGGAGCTGGGGGAAGCCACCGGAGGATTCTGAGCAGAGAATAATCTGATTTACATTTTTAACGGCTCCCTCTGGCTGTGTGCTGGGAATCCTGAGGACCTTGGGGGGGGGGGCAGGGGGAGACTGCTCCAGCAAGACTCCAGCGGCAGTAGAAGCAGCAGAGGAGGAACTGGTTTGGGGTCTTTAGAACATGGAGCTGCCAGCATGGCTCTTGCTTCAGATGAGGGGTGATGAGAAAAGCAGTTCCAGGATGACCCCGTTTTTGGCCTCAGCCACTTCCTGGGTGAAGCGCCATTAACACAGATGAAAAGCAGGTTTGGGGGGAAGAGCAGAGCTCTGTGTTAGGCAGGGACCATTTGAGCTGCCAGTGGGATGAGCAGGTAGCCCGGCAGGTGAGCCGGGTTCAGGGGAGGGAGGGAGATGTGAGGAGACGTGAGTGAGGGCCCAGGGTGAGGAGGGGTCTGGGAGAGACCACCTAGGACGTGAGAGAGAGGACAGGAGTGCTGTGTTGGTTTCCTAGGCTGCCATAACAAAGCACCACAAAGCTGGTGGCTTAAAATAATTGACGTTTATTCTCCCACAGTCCAGGAGGCTGGGAGGTGCAGGCAGCGGGTCACAGGGGGCTTTCTCTGAGACTGGGGGAGGACCCTTCCTGCCTCCTCCTGGCCTCTGGGGGAGCCGGCTGTCCTTGCCACTCTGTGGCCGGCTGCGGCCTTGCTGTGACTTGCGCCTCTGGAGTCACAGGGCCTCCCCCCTGGGCATCTCTGTGCGCGCCTTCAGAGGCCAGGCTTGCACCCCTCATCCCGACCAACCACATCCCCGTGACCCTGCTTCCAAGTAAGGTCCCATTCTGAGGTTCTGGGGACCGGACTTCAACATCTCTTTCACAAAATTGAATCATTTTTATTTTAAGAAATGTTAGGTTATCCTGTTTCTATGTCGTGGGGTCACACGCAAGAGAAAGAGCATCCTGGCGTCGTGGCTGCCGTTCTCGGCCCAAGCGCAGTCAAACTGCTGCGCAGCCGTCCCCTGCCATCCCCACGACTCGCAAAACTGAAACTCTGTTCCTACTGAACGTTCACCCCGAACCTCTAGCCCAGCCCCTGGCCCCTGCCACCCCACTTCTAGTCCGGGCGAGGATGACTTAAGCTGCTCCAGGGTCCTCAAAGAAACGGTCTCAGGGCATGTATCCTCTTGCTGCTGGCTCGCCCCGCGCGTGCGCTCCAGGGCCAGCCCCGATGGCGTTGCCCCGCGACTTCCTTTTCATGCCTGGGTGGCCCTGCTCCGCACACCATTTGGGGGGACCCGGTGCAACCCAGGTCAATTTCAGAGGACTAGTCTTGGTCATTCCACTGCTCGAGGTCAAGACATGAGGAAGAACTGCAGAGAAGGTCGGGGAAGAGGACGGGGGCGGGAGCCGTCGGGAGAAGGTGAGGCGGCGGACCGACATGCAGGAGCTGGGTGCTCCCGGCCGAGGGAGCGGACCGAGCCGGCCAGGGGTCAGCAGCGGCGCGGTCACTCAACGGAGCGGCCTGTAGGAGGGCCATGTGGGGAAGCGGGAGGGCTGAAGCCTCCTTGCTGGCTTGGAGACGGGAGCAGAAGACCTCGACCCCGCAGGCAGATACTGCTCCATACATTTTGTAATAAAAGGGAGCAGAGAAATGGGGCGATGGCCGGCGAGAACCGCACAGTCAGAGGCTTGTTAGGATGAGAGCAGGAAAGGCGATTTGCAGGTGGCCGAGAAGCGTCCAGCAGGCAGGGTCACTGACGAAGCAGGAGAGAGGGGATGGCCGGGGCGCGTTCTTAGGGCAGGAGGCGCAACTGGCGCCCGAGCAGGACTGGGCGTCTCTAGAAGCGGGAGGGGGCAGAGGGCGCAGGCGGGGGCAGTCCTGATGGTCACATTGTTTCTGTCCCTCTGAGGCAGGAAGCAGGGTCACCTGTGGGAGAGTCGGGGGAGATGGTGGCGACCCCAGAAGGGGGGGGAAGTCTCAGAATGGGAACCTAGGAGAGGGGTGCAGACCCTTTTAAGCAAGTGTGGTTGCCGGGAAGACCTGCCGCCATGCGAGTGACCGGGTTTAGAGTAGAAGATTTAGGTTGGAAGTTTCCACCAGGCCAACAAACAGAGCTGGTGGGGCAGAAAGATGGTCAGTCAGAGGTGGGGGCAGCGAGGAGCTTTTACAGAAAACCTACCCGCCCCCAAAGCCGTGAATTCTACGAAGGAATAAGCACCATCAAGAACAGTCCATAAGGCCACCCTGAGTTCTGGCCAAGGGCGGCTCTTGCCCTAAGACTGCCCATTTGTGTCTATGGAAACGTCTTTTTTCTAAGAAACTTGCCACGTGGTGCTGAACGGAGACTGGGCTGAATTCTTTCTCAGAGGGGCCCAGGAACCCCCCACGCTGACCCCCAAAGCAAAGTGCACTTGCTCATTTTTTTCTCCCAGCGACTCTGTGCTGCTTCCTTAGATAATACCCTGCAAGACTCACCCTGGAGCCCGATTCCACAAGGCTGCCCTCACTCCAAAGAGAGCCGAGGCTATTTGGTCAGTTATTTAAATTATTCCTCCCAACACCCCTGTAAAAGTGCTAAATGTTTATCTCAGAAAATCCGGAAAAATCCAAGTAATGTAAGTATACAAAAAAATCATGCCTATGATTTCATCACCCAGAGGTAATTACTGCTAAAATGTGATTTCTTTGCAGTATTTTTTCCTATGCTTATTAGCTGTGGCAGATACAACGTGTCCGGTAAATCCCGTTCACTTCCTCCCAGCTCCCAGGCTCCTCCCCTGAGTATCTCCCTGGCGTCATCCTCCCTCCACCTGCCTGGGGACCCCTGGCCATTTCCTCTCTGCTGAGGCCGGGCTACGTGGGCTGTAATGTCAGGTTCTTTCCGAGCTCACTGGTGCCAGCCAGGAGGGCCTCACGTGCCCTCACCCCACTGACGCTCAGGCCTGGTGTTCAGCCTCTCGCCTCCTGCCCAGAAAGTCCCCTGGTGCTGTCCGTCAGAGCTCACCCTGTGTGGCGCCTCCTTTTCCCCTACCCTGTGCTGTTACCCACCCGTCCTTCCTGGGGCAGATCCTCACAGGTTGATTTCATGGGGGTGGCAATGCCATGGAGAGAGAAAAATGACTGAATTAGCAAAAGGGAAAGCTCAGCAGGAAATGCTGCAAACAACCTACACTTGTCGGAAAGGTTGTGCTGCTGAGCCCCTTGACCTTCCAAAGTCTAAGCAGATGAGAACCCTGGTCTCCCTCATCTGCCACCTGCTCGCCCCTCCATGGCCGTCGCCTGGTGCCCCGCCCTGGTTTTCTTTTTCTGCACCTCCGCTCTCTTCTGGCCGGGCAGTTCCCCTCAGGCTTCGGGTCTCAGCTGGGCCCGCCCTTCATCCGGGAGCTGCCCTGATGCCCGGAGAGAGGCACCCCCCGTGGCTGACGCCCAACTCCCCTGGTGCCTTGTGCTATGCCGGTGACCCCAGCAGGCCGCAAGTGCCATGAGGACAGGAGCCACATCCATTGGCACTGTTGGCACTTGGTGGGAACTGGTCAGATGTTGGAGGACAAAACGAACCTCAGTGGACGTGACCGCATCTCGTGTGAGCTTGAAACATACGAACTCGCCAACCAGATTCGCTGCTTTGACCTATAAAACAAGGTAGCTGGCCACCACGGGAAGCTTCCTCAAGCCCTCTTTTGATGAGAGAGACGACCAACTTGTGTAGATTAGACATTCAAAGCCTTGGACTTAGCATCAGACAGCCCCGGCGTGGGGGTGGCAGACAGTAGGTAATTAATAAATGCCTGCGGCGTTAAGGAAACCTGGAGCTGGAGTGACAGGTCTACTACTGAGTGACTTTGGGACCTTGGGCAAGTTACCTATGCTCTGAACCTCAGTCTCCTTGTCTGTAAACTGAGGTACCTTGTTGCCACTGACTAGGGGTCCTGAGATGTGGCGGCAAAGAGCTGGCTTGGCCCAGGTGTCTCAGTGGTGGGAGCTGAGATGGGGACACTTTCAGCAGTGTCCGCTCTTCCAGACTGTTCTGAGCATCTCTTGCCTGGCATCCCAAGTGCCTGTCTCGTCCCCTCCAGTCACGCTGGAGCCCTCAACCCAGATTAGTCGGTGTTGGCGGTGCTCTGTCCGTTTCTGCTCCCAGCCCCGTGCGGACGAGTGACACCAGGTTCCGTGGTGGCTGGAGGCTCTGCCGCCCCCAAACATTTCCAGGGGGCTCTGGTTCCCTTCCCATCCTTCTGCCAGGCTGGTCCCTCCCCACCCCAACTCCAGATTCCCTGGATGCCCCGGCCTCCCTCCAAGTGAGACAAGGTCAAGGCAGAAAAACAGAAGTGGCGCTGAGGCTGCGAGAAGCTGGCACCCTGGCCCCGCTGCCCGACGGCGCGTTCCACCCAGAGCTGGACCAGGATTTTCTGGGTGACCCAGCAATGGCACTTCTGGACAGAGCTCCAAAGGCACTGACAGCGGGGTCACACTCACGGCAGCCTGAGCGTGGAAACACCCCATGAGGACCCAGAGACGGGGTGAGTGAATGGGCACATTTGCCTTCGAAGCAGGAAGTTCTAACTCAGCGACAATCCCGAGTGACCTTGAGGACAGGCCGCTCAGGGAAGTGAGTCAGCACAAAAGGGCAAGCGCGGTTGTCCCACTTCTGTGCGGTGCTGTCACATTCTAGAGACTGACAGGAGACTGGGCCAGGCCTGGGGCGGGGAGCTGATGTCTAAAGGGGCAGGGTCTACTGGGGAAGGTGGAGCCGTTCTGGGGACGGAGGCGCACAGTGGGGACGGAGGCACACAGTGGGGCTGCAGGCCCGGCGGTGCTCAAAGTGGTGAAGATGGACACTTCTGTTGTGTGTATTTCACAACCAGTAAAAAGGACTTTGAAGATTGTCTGCCATTAGCCACTGCCGAGGCCGGGCTGGTCTACGGACCAGGCCTCCAGGGACATCCCCGGCCGCCCCCAGCACAGACAGGCAGCACAGGCCGTGGTGAGGAGCTGCCTGTCCTCATTCCTACCCCCTTCCCCCCCAGCTCCCACGCAGCTCCCCAACTATGCAGCTCCCAGCTCCCTGACTACCTGGGTCTTAATTTCACCAGCAAGGGCCTCCCCATCTTCAGCCTCCAACTCTGGCTCCCCTGCTGGGCTGCCAGCTCCTGCCTCTCTGCATGCTCCCTCTGCGAACTTGACTCGTAATTCTTTGCCCCCCCTTTTCCTGGTCTGTCCTCACCCCTGTCTCCTAGCCCTCACTAGACTCCCAGCCTAATTTCTCTGCTGCACTTGCCCCCGCCTGTTCACCGGGTCCCATCCTCCCCGCCCAAGCCGGCTGCTCCTGCACCCAAGCAGCGGGCCAGCTGGACAACACCAACGCCCTGGCTCCCCTCACCACCCCGCTGGCTTTCAGGAGATCCATTTCTTGTAATTTTACTGAAAAAACAGAAGCAATCGGCGGGCTTCCCAACCCTAGGTTCTCTGACCTCCCCACAGCACCCAAACCCACGGGCCTCCCCCCACGGCCACTGGGCAGTCCACTGGCTGCTGCTGTGGGGCCTCGCCACTGCTCGCCCCTCTCCTCCCCAAGGCCTCTCGCCTCCTCGCCCCATATCAGCTGCCCCTTCTCCTGCTGAGGCAGCCCCATCAGCAATCAGCAGGCCTGCAGCTTGACGCCTGTGCTTTACAAAGCCGCCCCCTGACCCCAC
>PVIJ01008937.1:0-70319 GCA_004024925.1 Scalopus aquaticus | reverse complement strand
GAAGGAGGATCCGGGCCCTTTCCCCCCCCCCTCCCGGAGGCAGCTCGGGGTGCGCGGCCCGGGGGTCGCGCCGGGGGCGCCGCGGGGCGGCTGAGGGGCGCGGGGCCCGCCGCTGGGCTGAGCCCCGGCGGTGGCGGCGGCGGCGGGTGGCGGCGGAGGCAGCTGCCGCCTCTGTCCTTGGGTCCGCTCCGCTCTGCTCCCTGGTGTGTTGATTCTTCCCCCAGCTGCTGCCTAATGGAGTCCAGGCGCCCGCGTCACAGGAAATGCCTATACTGCCCTCCTCACTCACTTCCGGTGGCAGGTATGGAACCTATAAGGGGCCTGTCACCCGGCACGTGCGCGGGGGGCAGACCCGGGCGTTCGGGGAGCAGGTCCGGGGCGGCAGGGGCCGCCCCGAGCCGAGCCGGAGCACCGCCGGCCCTCCCAGATCTCCCCCAGCGCCGCGGCGGGCCTGGCGCCGCGAGGAGTAAGTTTGTCACCGCCCTCCGAGGCCCGGCGTGTACAAGACGGCCGCGTTCTTGTGCGCGAGTGTGTGCGTGTGTGCACCGGTGTGACCTAGACATGTGAGGCGAGCGGCGGCACTGCGGATCGCCCCCCCACTCCCCGGCCGAAGACCGGGGTCGAGCGGGTGGCCGGGCTTTGTGAGAACTTCAAGGAGCAGGGCGGTGGTAGGCCCTGTCCACTCACAATGGGAACCAGGACTAGAACCAGGATGAACAGCCGCCTCGTTCTAGTATGGAAAAGCTTGGATTGCCACAGCCAGTGCCACACGCAGTTGCTTGGCTAGCCCGCCCCGGGAGGTTTGCGGGGCTGAGCGGTGAGAATCTGTGCGCCACCCCGGAAGGTGAAATCGTCTGTGAAAGCAGAAACTGACGAGAAGTCCCAAAAAGGCTGTGGGTGTGGAGAAGAGGGGAGGGACCTGACTGAGGGGGTTTGATTCTTTTTTAGCTCTTGCCCAGTACCTCCTCCCTCCAGCTGCTTCTTGAGTCACGGTCCAGTTTAGGCGGCAGTAATACTGACCAAGCAGTTGCTTCCCAAAGCAGCCTTTTGGGGAAGCAGGATTCGAAACTTTTGTAAGGAGAATTCGGACTCTACCTGAGCACCAGGCTTGAAATTTGTAGGTGAAATGTGAGGCTTCTGTGTCACCTTGACTTTCCCATTTATGTGGATATAGAAATGAAGCGACAATCTTAATCATCACTCCACATGGTTATTTACATGTCTGTGTTGATAGCATATACACCTGACGTGCACAAATATTTCCTCAGAAACTTAAAAAAATTTTTCCTCTGAAGTTCCCTGTGGAAAAAACATTTACTCAACTAATGCATCTTATCTCTGAAATTTAAAGTATTAATGAATCAAAGTAACTGTGAGGCCTTTGGAGACTGTCCTTTTTAAATTTAGAAAATAAAAAATGATGCTTATGAGGAATTAGTAAAGAATTCTGAGCTCTATGGATTCTCACACTGGAAGCAGAAAAAGGAAGACCAATGTAGGCCCTTAGAGAGATTTAGCTTTGTAGTTCTCACCTCTTAAATATACTTCCAGTTGGTGTCATTGTGAGGTGACTCATAATCACTGTTTTTATTCACCTAGACAGACCTGAGTTCTAGCTAAGTTCATAGTGCATTGTCACTGTATCCAGCAGAGCCTGAATTACTAGTTAACACCTTCAGAGGTCCCTGTTGGTATATTAACTTTAAACAACCATATTGTTAGAGTCCAAATGTTAATTTTCTCAGAATCGTTTATAATGATTTATTGGAACCATAGCACTAGCTTCTGAGTAGTCTATAGTTTTTATAAAGGAAGCAATCACTTAGTGGTGGCATAGATAAGGCTCACACTTCATTAGCAAAAGTGAAAGGATAAAAAGAAAAAGAAACTGGAATCAACTGCCTTCTGAACTCAATAGGGTATCCCAGCTTTTCTATTTTTTTTTAATGTGACCAAAAGTGCTCTTACTAGAGTTCTTAATTTATGAAGTCCATGTGCACACACATTTTTTTCTTCCTTTCAAAAACCAGGGTGTAAGTTCTTTGAGACAGGATCTCTGTATTGTTCATCTAAACCAGTGTTTTTCAGATTGTGGGGCATGACCCATTTGTACTGAGTCATGAAATTGGTGGATTAGTCTGTAAGTATGATTTTTTAAAATAAATGGAAAAGTAAAAAAGTATAGAAAATAAGTAAATCACTCATAGGAGGATGATTGTAAAATTTTTTGTTTCAGTGACAATACCTTAGCTATGCTTTAGAAGCAAAATACATTTTTTCTGTAGGCCTTTGAAACGTTTGAAAAACACTGATCTAAGCCAGTCCTGACTGACAAAAAACAACTCAAGAAATGTGTTAGGTATCTAAATGGCAAACCACTCCTTAAAGCAATGTCCTAACTATAAAAATGAAGAGCTCTGGCAGATTTTAAAAAGCTGAGATAGTATGGGAGTTTGTAATAAAACATAAAAACCAAATTTTCATTAACATCTTTGTAAAATAAGTATAGATTGTTACTCTTCTATCAAGATTGAAGTTAGCTTTTTCAACCTGGTTCATATCAATATCAGTGTTATTCAATTTATTAATTTCTTTCAGGAAAAGATAGTTTTCAGGACTTGAGATATCCCTGAGAATATATACATTTATATTTACATCTGTAGCTTAATTCATAGATTTCTTTGTTGAGGGTTCTAAAGTTGGCAAACTGAACTTGTTGGACTTGGGTAAAGGTGGGTGAATTCAGGAAAGAGCATGGTTCTTGGAGTCAGAACACTTAACTGATTGACTTTGAACCTGTCATTTAACTGCTGCCCTGATTCATTTCATCTTTTTAGAGTGAGTTTTATGATACTGGCCTGCCTGCCCCAGAGTTGATAGGTGAATCAAGTGAGAAAACAAATATAACAAAAGTACTATGTTGAGAGGTTTCAGAATGTAATTGAAATCCTCCCATCATTTCAAAAAAAATTGAAGCAACTAAATGTGAAGGTATAGTTTTATAATTGTTGCTGTTCTTGGGAGCTGTGGACTCTAGTCACTCTAGTCAACTCTACCCCCTTAGCTGTGTTCCTGTGCAGCTTTAGGCAGACTCCTTTGAATGTTGTGTTTCATATGGTCTTTCTCTGGTGGGATGTTTCCAATACCTGTGTAAGAGTGAAAGATATATAATCTGGGAGTTTTGCCTGCCGTTCCATGTATATCTCTCCATGCTTATTTTTCCCCTTCTATGAACATTCCACTCATGCCGTGAGCATTCTATACACTCCTGTTAAGTGGGTAAGGGTGGCACATCAGTTGGATCTAAGGGCAAAGACAGGACTCCAGCATTGCCACTGAGCCTTTATATTCAGAAGTGAACAGGTGGAAGTGTTCGCCTTCCTCTCAGCTGAAAACTGCATTTCTCAGCAGCCATTTCAGACTGTTCCTGAGATTGCATTTGGTACACATAAAAAAAAAAGTCTCAGGACAAGTTACGAAGGAACAGAAATAGACCAAGGTAGCTAGATTGTTCTTTTCCCACCACACAACTGGTATAGACTGCTTGGAGTTGACTATTTGCTGCACTGAATTTGGTAGGTCACATTAAAAAATGAGCATAACACTGAGCTGCTATGTGTGCAAAGATAGTCACTGAAGCATTGTTTGTACCCGCAAAAAGAATGGAAATAGTTTCAAGACATACTATTTGTAGAGGTTTGAACCTATAGCATCCCTCCCCCTGAGCAGATACAAAGATAAAAAACTACCTCAATAAACATAATTTGGGGGGGAAAAGATATGATATTAAGTTAAAAATGCACATAATAAAACAGTGCATAATATGATTCATTTTGCTTAGTAAATGAATACATATATGCAAACATTATTTTTACTGGTAGGTAGAATGGAAAAGCATAAATAGGTTACTTTTAGGTGGGAGGACTGGGGTGGTGAGGAGCAGGTTCTTATTTTTTCCATTTTATGCTTTTCTCCACTGTTTGCATTTTCTAAGTATAGGTTTTTAAGTGTCAACAGAAATTATTTGAATTTTACTTTCTTTTTTGTGTTCATAAATATTATGGCTTTAAAGCACTCATGTTTTTTTAAGTTCACTTAGAAGCCATCAAAATTCTCATGTGGATTTAATCATAAATAAAAACATGTCAGATAAAGCAGTGTTATGCATATTTAATTAACATTAAATATAGTTGTTTTTTTAGAACCTCCTCCTTTCCATTACCTACATCTTCTGTGTTTAACTTAGTCTGCTAACTCTGTACATATACACACCCATTTTTCTCACTTGGTTAGATTCATCTAGGGAATAAAGCGCAAAAAGACATTCCTATTTATTAACTTTGAAAAGTAAATAAATAATTAATGGTCCCTAGAGTCCCAGCATAGTAGACAACAGGCCCTTTGGGCAGTCTCTCTTATTCTCGGCTACATATATGTTGTTCATCCTCTGTCATTATGATAGTCATAAATAATAACAAATGGTAAAACAGGATCATGATTGCCAACAACCCAGGAGAAAATATGTTTTCTGAATATGTATACATAGCCCATATAGAAGTAATGATTTAATGGCTAGACTTTTAAAACTTAAAAATTTAAAAGACTATTAGCTAATTTTCATAAAGTTAAAAAAATGTTAAAATGACCCCTGGACTTCTTTAGTTAATTGTCCTTATTTAAAAATCGTGATCTTTACTAAATAATACTAAATGTATAGGCAATGCAAAGCATTGTAATAGCCTAAATTAAAAAAAAAAAAAAAGGTTGGTTGAAGGAGCCCATGAATGCCAATCATTAACAACAAAAGAGTCAAAGAGTCTCTTAGCTGCTTTTTTGTGGCTTGTGAAAGGGTGCTTGGCTAAATCAGGACTGACAGTTTTACATGGTTGCTGGTTGCTTTAATACCTCATTTAATGGAGTTTGGATCTTCACATTTCTACATACATTTGTGCATACAGCCTTTCTCTATACATTTCTGAAAAATAAGGATGTTTACTTTCCTGCTTCCCCTTATCTCAGAATCTTTTTCTCTATACCCAAAATTTGACTAACACTGTGAAAATAGATGCGAGCTTTTCCTGGGACCACCCTGTTACAGTTTAACTACAGATTTTCTTTGCATTTTGTTCCGTAGATTTTCTTTCCTAGTGTCCACTATTTCCATTCTATCTCTTCTTTCCTGTGGTGGCACATGTCCTTGGCAGGGCTTCTGAAATAATAATATAAAGAATTGGCGCTTAACCAGGCATTGTTTTAAGTGATTTACATATATTGTGCTATTTTAATCTCACTGACCTTACAGAGTTTGTGTTTTTATTATTCCCATTTTACAGGTGATAAATTGAAGCACAAAAAAGGCCACTTAGCTGGTGTGTGGGAGGCCTGGGTGCGTAGAAACTTCATGCTCAAGCCCTACACTACATTATTTTTTTTGAAACATTTATTTATGCATACAAGCAGGGGTGTAGGCCAGAGGTGTGGGGTGTTGAGAGGTTTCACCAGAGACAGAGTGGGGAGCAGAACAGGCAGATCAACTGAAGTACACTGTTGAGGGGAGCAGCGGGCGATGCAGGAGAGGTCTGCTGCGCCATGTGGGAATCTCCCTGGCTGGGTATTGAACTTGTGCTACAGTGGTTCTGGATAGCCTCATAGTGCTGTGCTTAACCCGTTGCGCCACCAGGGAGGCCCTGCTACATTATTTTTCAGGGATGGCTGTTAGACTGGAAAGTACTCATTTAAATTCCTATGGGTCAAAGAAGAAATGGGGCAAGTCCTATAAAGTAATTTTTAAACTTTGCCCCTCTTTTATATATGAAACCTTGGTTCTTTACCTTTGAAGCCCTCATCATTTCACTGGCCTAATTAGTAGTAGATAAGTGAGCCTGTGGAAGGACACTAAAAGGTTTTCCTTCCTGCAGAAGCTGCCACAGGGAGTGCCTGGAAGCGCCTTATTAAGGATACAGTTCATTTTTCCAAGAAGTCCCTGTTGAAATGCAGCATTTTGTCTACAAGAGTTAGCAAACCAAGCTACGTATAGCTTGGAGATTTGTTGGTTAACTGAGGGGAGCTTCAGTCTGAGATCCTGATCTTGATTTATACAGGAATTCATACATGATCACAGCAGATCCTTGAGTAATATTGTTTCAGTAAGTCACTAAGTGGTGTTAAAATGTTGATGAGAAGTTCTTCCCTGGTGGTGCAGTGGTGCAGTTAAGTCTTAGCACTATGAAGCTAGCTGGAGCCACTGCAGTGTGAATTTGATCCCCAGCCAGGGAGATTCCCACATGGTGCAGCAGACCTCTCTTGTCTCACCCGCTGCTCCCCTCAGCAGTGTATTTCAGTAGATCCACCTGTTCTGCTCCCCACTCTGACTCTGGTGAATCTGCTCCTCCTACCTCCCGCCACACCTCTGGCCTACACCCCAGCTCCTGTATGCATAAATAAATAAATCTTAAAAAAGGAAAAAAAGTGTAGGCCAAAGTAGAACAAAATGATGTCATTTAAGGGCCTGCTTATATGTTATTTAGCTTAGAGTGGAAGTTTCCAAGAACCTATCCACAGTATTAAAAACAGATTTACTATATTTTACTCTTTTAGCAGTCCTCGCCAGGACAGAAGCTACAGAGATCTACCTCAGATGGGGCTAGATAACATAAACTTGATATATAGGAGTAAGGTCAGCTCAGGGGAGGTCATAAGAGCTTCTGTTAAGAGTCTCTTGTTTTAAGGAGAACAACCAGCCTGTTTAGAGACCTCATACTGGCATACACCCTAAAGAATATGGGTAACGATTGCTCTGCCATATCCAGGTCCCCAGTAAATATTTCTTTCTTTAACTGCTTCTCTGAGAGTAGGTACTGGCTTATGCTGGTCAGTGCACAGATGTGGTGTAGAATCCCCTCTGTTTCAGACACTGTGCTTGATAATAGAATGACTAAGATGACCTCTGGTAGTCTCTGTAGGCCACGGGTTCAATGTCTATGGTTTCCATTTCACTATTTAGTATAATTTGATTAGGTTGGTAGAAGAGAGGAGTCACTAATAGCCAGAAAGTCTAAAACCTTGAATTTACTGTAGCTTTTAAAGAGATTTTTATTCTGCAAAATTTTAAACATACACAAGAGGTAGAATAGTACAGTGATTCCCATGGGCCCATCCAGCTACAATAGTCATCAACCAGTATGTTCTTGTTTTATCCAGCCTTCCTCTTCTAGTTGTCCTGAAGCAAATCTAAGATATTTCTAAAATATGTATTTGTACTTCAGTTTGTAGCTCTAAAAGAGAAGAACTTCCTTGAAAACATGGCCACAGTTATCTTCATCACACTCAAAACTCAAATAATTCTTTAATTATCAAATATGCTGTTAAGTGTTTAAATTTCCCCAACCGTCTCATAAATTATTTTTGACAGTTGGCTTGTGTGAAGCAAGAGCCAAACAAGGTCCACATGTTGCATTTGGTTGATATAAATTGCTAAAGTCTCTTTTTCTGTTTTAGTAAACATTTTTTATTAAACCGTAATATGTGTAGAAGAGTGTACAAATCCAAAATATACAACTCAATAACTTTTTTCCTATGAAACCACCACCCAGATCATGGAATAGAATATTACTAGGATCCCAGTAAAATCTTGCTATGTTTTTAATTTGCATTTCTCTAGTGACGAATGATGTTGAGCCCATTTTTAATGTCTCTTTTTCCTGGCATTCTGGATATTCTCTTTTATCAGGTCTTTTGACCCTTACCTTTTTAATTTTTTTAATCTGTTTCTTATTGATTTGTGATATTCTTTATACACTCTAGATATGAGTCCTTTGGTGAATATGTGTATTGTAAATGTCTTCTCCCACTGTGTGCTTGCTTTCATTCTCTTTTTTTTTTTTAAAGATTTATTTATTTATACATACAAGCTGGGGTACAGACCAGAGGTGTGGGGTGGCGAGAGGGTTCACCAGAGACAGAGCGGGGAGCAGTACAGGCAGGTCAGAAATACACTGCTGAGGGGAGCAGCGGGTGAGGCAGGAGAGGTCTGCCGCACCATGTGGGATTCTCCCCTGCATCACTGCTGCCGACAGCTCCACAGCTCAGCACTTAACCGCTGCGCCACCAGGGAGGCCAGCTTTCATTCTCTTAATGGTGCCTTGATGAGCAGAATTTCATAATGAAATCCAGTTCATCCCTTGTTTCCTTTCTGGTTTATGCTTTTTGTGTCCTACTTTAGAAGTCATTCCCTGTCTTAAATGGCATGAAGATATCCTAAGACATCTTCTGGTTGTTTGAATATTTTGGCTTTCCAGCTTATATCTACAGTCCTTCTAGAGTTAAGTTTTATGACATGTTAAGACAGAGGTCAAGGTTCATTTGTTTTTCTGTGTGGATATTCAGATGACCCAGCATTGTTTTGAAAAGACCATCCTTTCCTCTCTGTCCTACAGTTGTATCATTATTAAAAATTAGAGGACTGTGCAAGTGAGAGCCTATTTCTAAACTCTTAGTTTCATTTTATAGTAAGTTTTGCCATTGTAGTGCAAATCTTTCCATTTTTTAAATTAAATTTTATTTTTTAATAGAGGTAATATTGGTTTACAATACAGGATATGATTAACTTTCAATTTGTTTCAGTTTTGTTTTTCTTCTTCAAGATTATCTTGGCCATATTTGTCCCTTTGCTTTTCATGTAAAATATGGGATCATCCTGTCAATTTCCACAAAAAATTGCTGAGAGTTTGAATGGAATTGAATAAAGTCTGCAGATCAATTTGCAGAACATGTTTCTTCATAATATTGAATCTTCATGTCTAAGAATATGGCATATTCCTTTATATAGGCTTTTAATAGGTTCCTTCATTTTTGGGTAGGCCTTGCATATCTTTATTAGAATTATTCCTGTGAATTGGGTGGTTTTGATGCTAGTGTCGATGGACTCATATTTAAAATTTCTTTTTCATCTCCCTGTCATAATGTTAAGACTTCATAGATACTTCATCATCAAAGAAAAAAGTCCATATCAGAACTATTTAGTCTTCAATTTAGCATATTTTTACAGTTTATCGTTGCTTTCCATTTACAAGTAATTTTATGATACAGCTCACCTTTCATTCTTTTAAAAGGATGATTTAAACTTTCTCTTTAGAAGAATTGGGAAATCGGTGTTTCCAGGAGTCTATTTAGGTGACAAAGGAAGGATTCTTTTGGAAAGAACTCATTCTAAGGGAACTGGAGCCAGCTTGGACCCACTTAACCCTGTAACAAAGCCTCGCCTGAGAGAGGGAGACCGCGTGGTGTCTGTCGCTCATTTGTCTTGTAGCCTGGGTGCCTTGGACTCCTGTCCCAGTCCTTGGGAGGATGATGTGAGAAGAGAGGGCTCAAATAAAAGTTAAAAACTGGTAATTTCAGAAAGCACTGGGCATAAGCAGTACTGCTTTGTGAAAGCAGTGCATATTATAAAAGGAGGGCATTGTCCCTTACCTTAATAATATAACTCTTGTGGCTTTGGCACTTTGTGGCAGGATCTATCAGAGGCTTCCCCAGTGCCAGCTGGAGCAGCAATAATAGGAATAATAGCTTACACTTATTGAGTGCTTACTATGTGCAGGCATTATTCTGAATACTTTGTAAATATTAATTCATTTAAGCATCACAGCTATCCATGAGATAGGTTAGATAATATTATTTCTTATTTTACAAGGGCAGAAACTGAGGCACAGAGAGGCTAAATAACTTGCCCGAGATCACACAGCTCATTAATGGCAAAGTAAGGATTCACCCCCACGCTGGCAGCAGAGCCCATACTCTTTATTTGGCCTCTCAGGTAGTAGCAGCAGATGGGAGCTATCGTAGGAGAAAAGGAAAAACTGGGTATCCCTGCAGGGTTTCTGGCCAGGTAGCTGACTGTACTTGCTTTTCAGAATCTGTGAGATTCCCTTTGAGGACTTTGAGAAATATCTTGGGGGTGGGGGCAGGGCAGCTTTAGAGGGAGCTGGGGGCTAAATGAACAGTTACGATCAAGAGAAGTGAAACCTACGTAAGGCAATCATAATTTGATTTTTAGATCAGATTTAAAGACTTGAGAAAAATTGCATTTGATTTGTTTCTCAATTTTATTACTTTAAGACTTCCTTTGAGTAAGTAGAATCATGACTGGCCTGTTCTTTCTCTGAGGTGACAGGCATATCTATATTTAGACCAATAGTCATCCTTCCGTGGTGATGGATCAGTGTGTGCCTCCAAAAATGGCTGTGCATTGAAATAATAATGTGTATCTGTATGAACAGATAAATCATTAACATTGTAGATTTGATGCACACACACATCAGAAGGACTTCTATACAAATTTACCCATTAAGTAGAAAACTAACATTTGTTCTAGGATTATAGATAGCTACTTGGGCAAGTGTCCATGAGCTCATGTAAGCAAACAGACTCAGACTCAGTCACATCACAAACAGAACAAATGCAGGGCTTCACAGGCCAAAGCAGGAGAACCATTAATTTTGATGACACAAACCAGAAACTGGGATTTTCTTTAACCCCATCCTTTCTCTTACCTCCCCCAAATCTCTGTTGAGTCTGCCTTTTTAATAGCTTTCAAATCTGTCTCCTGTTTTCCATCTCCATTGCCACTAAAAGTTGGGATTCTTTGCATTTTTTTTTAACAGCTTTCTGAGTGCTTTGTTCTTTTCTCTGACTTGTTGCTCTCATTGCCAAAATGATCTTTATAAAGTGTAAAACCATCATATCATTTCTCTACTTAAAAGTGCCTCAATAGCTCCCATACTTATTTAGAACATTAAACTCCAATGTCCAGAGACTGATCTCCGAGGCTCCCATGCCTCTCTTTGAGGCCCTCTCTCATTCTTTTACCTGTGGCACCAGCCACAACAGACCTCCTAGGGCACCTGGAACCCACGCTCTACTTTCAGGTTTGATACTTTGGCTGTCATATTCCTCAACAGGGTATCCTTTTTGGCCAACTGTTAATTTTTCTTAGAAGTTGTCCTCATGCTAATCTTGGGAAGGAGGCTTGGTACACTTCTGTAAGCATTTCTCTCATATGTTGTTCCATAGAAATATTTGTTCTCTGTCATAGACTGTGGAGCCATTGAAAGAGGGTCTTACTCTTCACTGAATTCCCAGTGCCTCATAGGGCACTTCGTAAATTTTTGGTGGATGGATCCTTCTGTTCATCCAACCATCCACCCATTCTTTCAACTAATATTTATTGAGCACTTTCTGTATGGCAGGTACTGATCTAGATGCTGGAAATATGTAGCAAACAAGACACAACAATTCTTATTTCTTTGAGCTTATAAACTACCTAGAGAAGACAGGGAATGAGGAAATATATAAAGTGGTATAAGGCGTTGGGCAGAGAATTAAAATAGGGTGCTGTGACATAGGATATATAGGTAGATGATTTATATTGAATGGCCAGAGAGGGCTTCTCTGATGGGTAACCTGGCAGCTGAGATCTGAATGGACTACCCTTGTGAAGGATAAAGAACATTGCAGGGGAAGAGAACAGATAATACAAAGGCCTTAGGGTAAGAATGAACTGACTTAAATTAAACACTGTTTACCTAAGCCAGGGCAGTGACAGGGCACAGTGTGGAAAATGCCTCTAAGAGAGACAGAACTGAACACATATATCATGGCAGATTTTAGAGTCAAAGATAATTCACTCTTTTAACATACTAGATACTTATTGGCAGCTGCCAATAGCAAAATAAAAGGGCCCATTGTTCACAATAGATGAACAAAAGCACTTAGGAATGTAGGTGCCAAATGCCCCCTCCTCACTTCCCTTGGAGCGGAGCTGTGTCTAGATGGTCTGTGTAAGGAAACTGGCCGGCTATAATTCACTTGGTTTTCTGTTCCTGTTTGAGCCTTCAGTTTGCCAAAGCCACATCGTTTATACATCCACAAGAATATGAACACTTTTATTTGCTCTGAGATGTGCCTATTTTTAACCTTTACAGTGGGAAAATCCCCTGGTTTATCCATTACTCATTATCATCCAGCTTAGTATTATTTTATTTCTTTCCTGTGCGCCCTGAAGAAAAAGTTCCCATATCTGAAATCCTGTGTGCTTATTGCAGGGTGAGCTGTGTGCTCGTGTACACATGTGGGCTCCAGCCAAGGGTTTTGTAACAAGAGTTGTTCGAGTACAGTTGGCTCATGCTGGAGACCATGATGTGGCAACTACGAATCTCACTGCAGATACATTGAGCATGAACTTGAAAAGCAGGGTTGTTGCCTATTGGACAGCTTTGTTTTCCCACTCAGTGTCCCTTTGAAACTCTGGGTTTGGGCTCAAAAGACCTAGGATATTTTTGTTTCGTGGAGACGTATGCCATGCAACAGTCGTAATTAATATACAGGACATAGGACAATTTTTATTTTCTCCAATGATTGGTGCTATCCTAGAGGAGATCTGCTCTGATAAAAATGTTGGCATTTTTATGGTTTTATTAATCAAGTAGCTTGGCCATAGAAAGATCATGTCTGAACAGCATTGATAGACCCTGGTGTGTCATTATGATATACCTTGTGTGTGTTTTCCCCTTTAAATTACATTCATGGTTATTTTTGTGGAAAATGACAATCTAGAAACATATTCAATATTATAGTATAATAATTCAAGATTAAAAAGATTTTTGAACCTCTAAACTGTACAAACCAGGTCCAAGGTAGTTAGGTGTCTTGCTCAGTGATAGAAAGTATGGGTTGGTGTCTGAGCTAGTTTTAACAGACTAGGGTTCCTGACTTCCAGGGTAGTTCTTTTATTTGCAGTCATACTACTTTTTGACATTAAAGGGAAGTAGCAAATTGCTGACCAAATGACCTTTTTTTTTTTAAGCTTCTAGTCCATATTAAAAATTGGAAGAGTATACATAAAAATCTGGATTTCTTGTTTCTCTAGAGATGTGAACCCATTTTTCAGTGAAACAAACTGTTGGCATTAACAGGGGCTGCTACTTTTAGTTATGTGCTTACCAGTTCACCAGAATCTCCACTACACCCTATTTCCTCCCAAACATTGACATTGACTGTCAGCTGCCATTTGTGATCAAACTTGTGCTGTTGTTTTTCTGGTAGTAGAATTAAAGGAAAAGTAAGCTATTTCTCATACCCATGTCTCTATTAAAAGTGGGCTGTATTTCAAGAAGAATATGTATATTAAAAAAGCAGGTGTTTCAGGGCCAGAAGAATTCAACTCAAGATATATTGTGAAAGAAATCTGTCTGGCATGTGTAACACACTTGGAATTTGCAGGTATTAAACTCTAATACCACAATAAGAAGAACTTTGGATATGTATACCTTTGATAAGTTTTGAAAGGAGGTTTTCATAGCATGGGGTAGAGAAGAAAAGTGGAATAAAGGAGGAAAATGGACTTTTCTCTTTCTTCTCTCACCTCCCACCCCAGTTAGAACTATAAAAAGTGAGGTCAGTTTGTTTAGACACTGATTCGTGTTGTCCAAAAGACTGTGCACTAAGCACACTTCGTGTTGACTTTAGGCAGGATTATCTTGAACTGTTCTACTATAACCTAGTAAACATGCAGCAGAGTTACTAAGAAATCAGGACTGAGGGCTCTTCTGCCATTTGGTGAAATAGCGGTGAAACTGCATAAAGAAAATTCAGATGTAATGTTGAGAAGTAAGTTGCCAATAAGCAACACCTAAGACAAGCCACACTCGTGGTTCCTTGAATAAAATGTGCCACATTTCACCTATCCCATACTGTGGAGAGTACCATTTACAGGCTTATTTCTACTGGTGAATTTTTTCTGGTTATCCTTCTACTCTACCATCTAATATTTCTTTTGTGAAGCCAGAAGTTCCCTTGAAGGTTAAAAATAATTCAGCTATGTTGTGTTGAATATAATTGAAATGTCATGAACCATCTAGAGAGCAGGAGAACCAGTTCGCTCTTGTTTCTATTGGTTTAGTCTGTTTACTTTCCTGGTCCCTGTCGCTGAAGCTTGGGCTGGGAGACCTGTTGAGGAATGCTTCCTCGGGCGTTTCGACAGGCACAGCTGCTTGTCAGCCTCAGAAGCTGCTTGGCTACAGGTGAGGAAGGCTGCCCTTATGGAAGGGATAATTATGGTCAGTGACCTTTGAGCTTTAACTTGGCCTTATCTTGCCCCCAAACTCATGCCTGATTCGGGCAGTCTTTTGTTTTTATGTGTTTGCATTAACAATTTCCTCACTCATTTTATGGAAGGGAAACAGCCTCGGTACTGGTGAGGAGACTGGAGATTCTGAATCAGGCCTTTTGACTGAGTGCTGGGCTTGGAGGTGGGGTCTCTGTGGAAAGATTAAGTAGAGGGAGGAGTCATTGTTATTAGGATACCAAACACATGGCAAAACCAAACACAGCCACCCACCTCCTCTCTGACTCACTTACCCAACGCGTGATTAAACTGGAGGGGGCGGGTGGCAAGCAGGTATTTGATTCTGTGAGGCGCACTCGCGAGTTGTTCCTTCTCCAGAGGACCTCGAAGCCTGAGGATCTTGAGATACACCTAGACCAGTGAAATCTGTTTTGGACTTGTGAGACCTAATAAGGTAGAAATTGTGAAATGTAGCAAGACTTTCCAGGGATTTGGGGCGCTCTTGGATTTATCAGGAATCTAGTGGGTCCAGGAGTCACCAAACAGTGTCTCTGGTACCCTCAGGGGAGCCCCATCTTTTAACCTGGCCTCCTGGAGGTAGACAAACCAGGAGCAGATTAGTGTGGTTCTCCTTGGCCCCTATCCTTGGCTCAGTCTGATCTCTGCAGGGAGAGCATTCCCACTGAAATGATCAGGGGTATAGTATGGTTAGCATTATGAGAGATGCTTTCTGTTCTTTACCTCTTATATGTAATAGGATAATGGAAAAAAATATCAATCGCCATACCAGCATTGGCCACATCAAAGCAACAGTTACTATACCAGTCATGGCAGATTAATGTGAATCTCAATATAAACATTGTTTTATCCCTTTTTATTTTAAGGAAGCATTTGGCTTGTATATTATGTTTGAAACATCAAACACAATGCATACTCACATCTGACTATGAATACTGCCTATGTTTTAATAATAACTGGCATTTTTATTATGTGTATGGCACCCCAGGTGTATCCTCTTAAATTATGTATATAGCATTTAAGGTGTATAGTGACTTAAATAATTACTGTTGCTTCATTTGGCCTACATAGGATGTGCCACTTTGGCTGATGAGGTCATCAAATCACATGAAAAGGTTGTCTTAATCTGCCTGTCACAATTCATGGAAATCACAAGTCTCAAGTAGTATTTCAATATCAATAACATGGTCAACGAAATGTTGAACTGCTTTCTTACCTCTCTTCTCCTATTTCCTATCTGCTTCCACAAGCTTGTCATCTTAATACATAGAAATGTTGCACCCATGAAAAGCCCTAGGATATGTGGGTTTCTTAACCCCTTCCTAGCCCCACCGCCAGATGTGGGATATGATCCAAGGAACATCCTAGACACATGTCAGCTGGGACATGTGCTAAGGATTCTCCTTTCTTTCTGACACTCTTTAGCGGTGCCCTCTGGGAAGAGGTCTGCTCATTTTGGAGTCGAGGTTTCTGGCCCCTTCTCGAACTTGTCTTTGTTGTAAATGCTTCAATACCATCCCCCCTCGCCTGGATATTGGAGATTCAAGAATATACAGGATGAGGCTTGCCATGGGCGTTGCTGGGAGTCCTTGAGCCCGTGTGTGGTGCCAACGCCTGGCCCCTGGAGGAAGAGCAGTGCAACTACCCCTGGGCGACAGCCCGAAAGTTGTGGTGGGAGACGCCCTACCGCTGCTCTCAAGCATGGAGGGCCAATGTTTTCTAGCTCAGAGCTCTAGACAACTGCCAGGTCTGGCCTGGTAAAGGAAGTATACGTGAGCAGTCAAATTGAAGCGAGGTTAAGTACGAAGAACTCATGAAGAAGTGGAATTTCCCTTTAAAAACAGGGATGGCTATAACAAAGCTTCCTCTTGTGTGTGATCCCCTATCTCCCCCTCCTTCTCAGCTGCTGACCGAAGAGTGGAAAGATGGCTCTGGCTTTCAAAAGTAGCCTCACAGCTGTAGAAGGGTTAACTGTCCAGTCATTCTTATATTCCCATGTGAAATATAATAGTGCTTTGACAGAGCTCTAATGATCAAAGGGTACCCAGCTGAAGGGGAATATGTTATCTAAGAAATAAATATATATATATTTTTCTGCAGGTTCACTTAATCCCTTCCCCCAACCCTAAGTAGATGAAGTACTGGGTCAAAGGGCCCAATAACCCTGTTCAGGGAGGGTTCTCCCCATCTCATTTCCAACCAGGCACTTTTCCCCTGTAACTTTCCAGTCGTATTTTTGAGAATATTGTTGATAACTCTGACACCTGGTGGTCATTTCAAAAACTGCATTCTGGGAGGGGTGATCATCCACTTATTTTTACTTTAGTTTTTCCACTTCCAATTTCGATGTAAATATGATGTACTTTATAAATTAGTATTTATTATTAAATTAATTATTTATAAATAAAATAATTTCAAGTGCATCCAGCAGAATACACTTAGAACATTTTTATAAAGTTATACCTGTTGTGATTCCCTTGGAGTGCCTCACAGTGTGGGAAAAGGGAAACTTATTTTACTTTATAGCCTTTAGTTCTCTTAAATCTATTTTTAAACAAAAAGAATGTTATTATAATAATTGTAACTGAAGTACTCCGATTGGGCAGGAGGCCCAGAAGTCCAGGATATTCCCTTCTAGGCTTCCTCCCCTCCCCTGATTTTGTGTCCTGGGGCCTCTAGTGCTTTTATGAGTTTTGAGGGAGTACAGCCAGGCTCGCTTTGATCTTGTTCACCGACAGTGGTGGAGGAGCCCAGCAGCTGAGGAGAAGTTGGTCCTCGGAGTAGTGTGGTCAGAGCACCAAAGCTGGGAAAAATACCCAGCTTGTTGGTCACCATGGCGAAGGCAGCGGCACTCCTGTCTTGGGGTAGGGGGGCTGCCTACTTTCCAAGCTTGTGCTTATGGGAGGAGCTCCAGTTGGAGAGCCAACCACTTGTTCAAGTTCCTGATGCCTCCCAGGTGTGAAGCAGCCAGGAGCCAAGTTTTGTAAGGCATGGTGAGGCCACTCAGGGTGCTGGGCGCATGCTCCTGGCTCTAGTATCAGAGAATAGGGCTGGACAGATGTGGTTGGCTGGGGAGGAGAGCCAGGGCTGATGAGAGCAACCACCTTCTGAATGCCGTCGCTGCAGTCGCTGTGCCTCTCATTGGCTGATAGCAACATTTCCTTCATTTTGAACAGAACTCCCACCCGCTTTCCTACTCTCCCCCCATGGTAATATACTTACTTTTCTGAATTTGAGGAATGTAACCACTTTGCAAGTACGTACTCAGGGACAACAAATACTCCTCTTGCTGGACTGTGCCTGTTCACCCAGCTCACCACAGGCAGTTAGAAACACTGGGCGTCTGAGTAGCCCCGGAGAAAGCCTCGGGCAGAACCTTGGTGTTGTTTCCCAGGGTCAGGTTAACTCTGTGGGCAGAGGCCCTGCCTGCACTTGTACTGCCGTCCCTGAGGGTGGGATCAGGACACAGGAGTGGAGCTCTTTCGCAGAAAAGCTCCTCAAGGAAAGAAAATCCTTGTGCCACACTCTTTTTTTTTTTTTTTAAAAGATTTATTTATTTATGCATACAAGCTGGGGTACAGGCCAGAGGCGTTGGGTGGTGTGAGGGTTCACCAGAGACAGAGTGGGGAGCAGAACAGGCAGATCGACTGAAGTACACTGCTGAAGGGAACAGCGGGCGAGGCAGGAGAGGTCTGCCGCACCATGTGGGATTCTCGCCGGCCTGGCATCGAACTCGTGCCGCAGCTGCTGACAGCTCCACAGTGCTACACTCAACCTGTTGCGCCACCAGGGAGGCCCCACACTCAATTATTTATTGGGTCTGGAGTCGATGCTTGAATAGGGGCGCTGACCAGAGGCACCTCTCCCCGCAGCAGTGAAAAACCTGAGTGTAACTTTTGATTTCTCCAAAACTTAATTACTAAGTCAACTGTTACCATAACATAAATCATTGATTAACACACATTTTGTATGTTATATGTATTATATACCGTGTTCTTCAGTAAAGTAAACTAGAGAAAAGGTTATTAAGAAAATCGGAAGGAAGAGAAAATGCACTTACAGTACTGGACTGTGTTTATCAATGTTCTGTGTTTACTGGTCTGTTAACAAGAAAATTTGCACACACTTACCTGGCAGGGCGATACCAAGGTCATGAAGGTGGTTTTCCCAGGGCAAGGCTTATCCATTGCACTCTGGATGTGCTGACCCTGGCAATTTCCCCAAATGTGAGGAAACTGGACTGCATAACTTGTGTCGGCGGAGGACTGCCTGTGTGCTCGCCACTGGAAAAAAAAAAAAAGACAAAATTCGCTTAGACATGAACCTTGCAGTTCAAATCTGTGTTGTTTAAATGTCAACTGTTTACCGAAAGGTCATGTTTCAGCTCTGGTGATCATCTCTATCAGGGGGCGCCGAGAGGGTATAAGGCAGCCCATGTGCCACTTCAGCCTTGTTCTGGTGTCCACGATCTTTTTGACTCAAATGGTCAAGCATCCTACCGCCTGGTGATCACGCTCCCTCCCTTGGCAGCCTCACTTTGCCTTCCAGACAGTCAGGATACCACCCTTTGCCTTTCTCCCTTCCTTGCTCCTACTGCTCAGATTAAAGATCCAGCAGATATCATGTGACCTCAGGGAGGAAAGCCACATGTTAAAGGAGACAGAAGAAGCCCGAGAGCCTGATGACATCACAGAGCTGCCAAAATAGTCCCTGGCTTCTTACCTCTGGGCTTTAATAAAAGTGAGACAATAAACTCTTGTATGTGAGTTTATTGCATCTATTACATGCAGTCAAATCTAATTGCAACATAGCCAGTGACCTTAGTGGTGTCCGGTGTTTTCCTGTTTTCATCTATACTGTGGCAGAGGAGCACATATCTCTTAATTAAGAATACAACCGAAAAACGTGAATCTCTGATAGCGCATTCCTTCTGGTGGGACTCTGTTCACACAATAAAATAGAGTTCGTGCTATCTTTCTTCTTGGAGTTATTGAATCTTAAGTCTTTCTTATGGTGGAGGTGAGGTGGAGATGTAATTTCATAAGCATATAATAATGTTTTATAACCTCTTTAACTGGGGAGTAGAGGTGAAGAGAGGCAGTAAGGATGGGGGGTGGCGGGGAAAGACTGGCTGCTGATTGCCTTTGTAAAATGCACTTTTGGAACTGTTGAAAAACCCTGATCCTGACTCAGAAGAAAACAGGGCTGAAGCCCTTGGTTCAGTTCTCCTGCAAACTGGGGTTTGTTAGCCACATGACCCATATCCTTCTTGATCCTGAATCTTCTTTTCTTTTTTAACAGCTTTATCAAGGTATAAGTGATAGACAGTAACCTGTACATATGAAAGTGCATAATTTGCTAAGTTTTTCGGTATGCTTACATCCATGAAACTATCACCTCAGTGAAGAGCATGAACATAGCTATCACCCCCCCAAAGTTCCCTCAAGGGCCTATGTAATACATCATTCCTCCCCTAGCAACCAGTGAACTGCTTTCAGTGATTGTGGATTTTGTCTCCTTTTACTCAGTGTAACTTTTTAAAGATTCGTCCACTGTGTGGTGTGTATTAGTTCATTCCTTTTTATTGTGGAATAATGTTCCATTGCATGGATATACCACAATTTGTTTATCCGTTCACCTGGTGGTTGATGTTGCGTCATTTCTGGGTTTTGACTGTTAAGGCCGCTCTGAACATTTATGAGTAGGCCAGTCTCTACAGAAAGTTTCACTGGGATTTTCATGGAATTGCATTAAATCAACAGACAATATGGGGAACACAGGACTGATGTCTTAGTGATATTTAGTGTTCTGACTTAAGAACAACATGTATTTTCCCCTTTTTAAAAAGGCCTTCAGTTACTTTCAGCAATGTTTTGTAGTTTAGGGGGTACCTGTTTTTCCTACCCTTTGTCAGAATTATCTCTACTCTTTCGTATTTATTGATGCTATTGTAAATAGTATTTAAGTTATGTCAATTTGTGATTTTGTGTTGGTAATTGCAGAAGCACAGTTGGTTTGTTTTGCTAATATTCTGCAACTTACTAAATTTGCTTACTAGTTCTAGTAGTTTTTTGTAGATCCCATCACATTTTCTCTGGTAGCCTCAACTTTACACTCAGATTTTTAGGGTTTGTTTTTGGTTTAATCAGTTTCTTTATTTTGTTCTTTATATTTCACATATGAGTGTTTTTCTTTATCCTTTTGGCTTACATTACTTATCATTATCTCCTCCAAGTTCCATGCATGTTATTGCAAATGGAAAAAGTTCATCTTTTTCTTTATAGCTAAGTAGTATACCATTGTGGTATATATACTACATTTTCTTAATCCACTGATTTGCCCTTGGGCACTTGGGTTGCTTCCATAATTTGCCAATTGTAAATAGTGCTACAGTGAACGTAGGAGTACATATATCCCATTTATTTGCACTTCTTCCCTAGAAGTGGAATTGCAGGGTCATATGGTAGATCTATTTTTAATATATTAAGAAACCATCATACTGTTTTTCACAAGAGTTGGCACAGTCTACATTCCCACTAACAATTTATTAAAATTCCTTTTTCTCTACATCGTTCCCCCCACTTGTTGTTTCTGTTTCTGTTTTCTTTTTTTTTTAATATGGGCCATTCTCACAGGTGAGATGGTATCTTACTTAGTTTTAATTTGCATTTCCATGATGATGAGCATTTTCGTGTGCCTGCTGGCTAGCTATGTATGTCTTCTTTGGATCAAAGCTATTGCAATCTAAACAGTATAGTATTGGAATAAAAATAGACACAAAGTCAAATGGAATAGAATTGAGAGCCCAGAGATAAACTCACATTTATTTGGATAGTTAATCTACAACAAAGGAGCCAAGAATATAGGAAAGTCTCTTAAACAAAAGGTGTTGGGAAAACTGTACAAAAGAATGAAACTAGATCACTCTCTCACATCATACTCAAAAACTAACTCAAGATGGATCAAAGACTTGGATGTAAGACCTGAAACTATAAAATACATAGAAGAACACATAGGAAAACACTCCATGACATTCATTGACTTCAAGGATGTCTTTGGGGACTTGACTCCAAAGGCAAGGGAAACAAAAGCAAAAATAAACAAATGGGACTACATGAACTACAAAGCTTCTGCACAGTGAAAGAAGCTATTATTTAAGTGAAAAGACTCTACTGAATGGGAGAAAATATTTGCTCATCATATATCTGACAGGAGGCTAATATCTAAGATCTACAAACAAGTTGTACAACTCAACAAAAAGAAAACAGTGAACCCAATCAAAAAATGATTGGAAGAGCTAATTTCCTCTTTGCTTCTTCTTTGATTAATGGGTTATTTCGAAGTATGTTATACCAAATATTTTGGGATTTTTTGCAGACATCTTACTGTTACTGTTTTCTAATTTATTTCCATTTTGGTAATAGAACATCCTTTGTATGACTTAAATCCTTTAAAATTTGTTGAGGTATGTTTTGTGGCTCAGAGTATGGTCTGTCTTGGCAAATGTTTCATGTTCACTTGGAAAGAATGTGTATTTTACTTTTGTGGATACAATAATTATTGACATAATTAGATTGAAATTTGTCATCTGTTCTTGTTTTCTAGTTGTCTTATTTGTTGTTTGATTCTCTTTTCCCTGTTTTTCTGCTTTCTTTTGGATTGAATATTTTTTCATGTTATTACCTATGTCTTCATTCAAGTTGTATCACTTCACATATAAACTTAAAAGCCTGATGGAGTATCACTTCTTTTCTTCCTGGCTTTTATGGTGTTGTCATACATTTTACCGATATATTTGTTATAAATCCCACTCTATATTGCTATTATTTTTGTGAAAACACTAACTTTTCTTTTTAAAAACCTTTTTTTCTTTTTTTTTTTAAGATTTATTTATTTATACATGCAACCTGGGGTACAGGCCAGAGGCATGGGGCGGCGAGAGGGTTCACCAGAGACAGAGTGGGAGCAGAACAGGCAGATCAGAAATACACTGCTGGGGGGAGCAGCGGGCGAGGCAGGAGAGGTCTGCCGCACCATGTGGGATTCTCCCCGGCCGGGGGTCGAACTCGCAAGGCCGACAGCACCACAGTGCAGCGCTCAACCGCTGCGCCACCAGGGAGGCCCTAAAAATCTTTTTATATGGAAGTAATTATAGATTCATAGGAAATTGTGGATAAATATATAGGGAGACCCCCTGTACTGTTTATTCACCACCTCCAATTCTGATATCTTGCATAAACTCAGTACCATATCAAAATATGAAAAGTGGCATTGGTACAATCCAGTGTTTGTTCAGAATCCATCATTTGTACATGTACTCATTTGTGTATATATGAACGTATATATGTATCTATGCAATTTTATCATATGTGTGATATATTCACCACCACATGGCTTCCCAGTTGACCCCCTCTTCCCTAACCTACAATCCCTAGTACCCGCTAATCTGCTCTCCATTTTCATAATATAATTATTTCAAGATTATTATATAAATGGAATAATTTACATAGTAGCATGAGTAAGTAGCCTTTTGTGATTGGCTTTCCCTGGAGTCTAGCCAATGTTTCACTGTAGCAATAGTTAATTTCTTTCTATTGCTGAGTAGCATTCCCTGGTATTGGAGGATAGTTGGGTTGTGTCCAAATTTTGGCTGTTACAAATAAAGTTGCTGTGAATGTTCATGTAAAGATTTTTGAGTACATGTAGGTTTTTATTTGGCCAAGAATGCTATTGTTGGGTTGCATGGCAAATGTTTTTTTGTTTTGTAAGAAAATGCCAAGCTATTTCTCAGAATAATGTATTATTTTGTACTACTAACAGCAACGAATTGGCGTCCATTTTTTTCTATATCCTTTTTTTTTTTTTTTTTTTTTTTAAGGGGAGTATGGGTGAGGCAGGAGAGGTCTGCCACACCATGTGGGAATCTCCCCGGCTGGGCGTTGAACTTGCATTGCTGCTGCCGACAGCTCCACAGTGCAGCGCATAACCGCTGCGCCACTAGGGAGGCCCCCCCTTTTTTGAGATTTTATTTATTTTTGCATAGAAGAACTGAAGTGTAGGCCAGAGGTATGGGGGTGGTGAGAGGATTCACCAGAGACAGAGTGAGGAGCAGAACAAGCAGATCCACTGAAATACACTGCTAAGGGGAGCAGAGGGTGAGGCAGGAGAGAGAGGTCTGCTACACCATGTGGGAAGCTCCCTGGCCAGGGATTGAACTCGTGGGCAGCAGATAACTTCGTAGTGCTGAGACTTAACCCCTTGAGTCACCAGGGAGGCCCAACTTTATATCCTTTTACCAATCTTTCCCTATTTCTCCCATCCTACCTCCAATTAATATTTTTGAACTTTATTCTGGAATGCCATTAAATTCATGGGAAACAATTCTCTGTCACATACATATTCTTTGTTCATGAGCTTCTTTCTTACGCACTCTTGGCTTCCCGGCATCAAGCCACTCTGATGTGTTTTCCAAGATGCTGGCTTTTCTTGGTCATCTAGAATCCTTCACTTACACTGGTCAACAGTGAGATTGCTACTGACTTAAAAAGGCCCTAATCTTTAGTATCTTGGTGTGCTGGACATAAATATAATCCTGAAAAATTTTTATTAGTTCTTATTTTGAAGATATTTCAAATAATTCACTTTATATGTTTCACTGTGTAAATTTATCCAGTAGGACTGCAACAACATCCTAAATCAGCCTAGAATGATGTAATATTGCATCGCATTGCATAATACCATCATGCACACATCATCCAGAGTTGATTGCATCATTTTCTGATGCAACACAATACTACTGCCAGGCGGCTGCTGAAGTAAGCTGACGTCAGCAGTGCACTTATATATAAAGCCCTGTCAGAAAGGTTGAGCATTGAAAATATTTCAGACTTTGTGCGAGACAATTTAAGCTACTGTTCCATAGAACTGTTATTGTTTTATCCATTTAGGCACAATATAGAACAGTAATGCCTCGAAAGTGCGTTAATAGCATGGACAATTTCTGCTCTATTTGTGGGGAAGTGACATTTGCCAACCAGAAGAAAAGTATCACTTTTCAAGTGAAGAAGGCTTATCATATTTACTTTGGATGCAATGTTGGTGACCAAGACAAGTCTTGGGCCCCACATATATGCTGTGCTACATGAGCAACACAGCTTTCACAGTGGTTAAATGGCAAAAGACCATCAATGCCGTTTGCAGTCCCCATAGTGTGGAGAGAGCCAAGCAACCACATCAAAGACTGTTCCTTCTGCTTGGTTCCTCCTCTTTCCAGCGGAATAACGAAGCAAAAGAAGTTGAGAATAGTCTACCCAAACATTCCGTCTGTATTGAGACCAGTTCCACATGGTGAGGGACTTCCTATTCCAGAACCTCCAGCAGAATATTCTCTTGATTCATCTGATGAAGACAAGGGTGAGCCGACCTGTTCTTCTCTTGTTCCATCAGCATGCAGTGATCACTGTGGTGCATCATTAACCCCACACAGACTAACATAGGAAGGACTAAGTGACCTGGTTTGTGATTTGGACTTATCTAGGACCAAGGCAGAATTGCTAGGATCAAGACTCCAACAATGGAATCTTCTAGAAGAAGATGTCACAATTACTTTATATCGAAAGCGCCACCAGCAGTTGGAGCCTTTCTTCAGAAAGGAAAGTACTCTGGTATTCTGTTCTGATATTGAGGGCCTCATGAATGCCTTAGAAATCACTCATGGCCCACAAGAATGGAGACTATTTCTAGACTCTTCGAAACTGAGTCTTAAGTCTGTGCTTTTGCACAATGGAAACTGTCTTCCATCTATTCTTTTCCTGAACAGCTGTACAAGAGATAAGCAAAGAAATCTAAGAAGTAATCTATGACTTGATTTTTTACAGGTATTAACCGTAGGCCTATTACTATTGTCCTGATGTTGTGATAAACATCAATTTATTGCAGATTACAAAAAAAAACTAGAGCCAAAATTAGAATTTGACTGTCATATTCGTGTTGAGCACATACAAATTGATAAGAAATGACTAATTTTATTTCAGTAACATGACTTTTGTAAAAATTTGTTGACCAGTGTTATTGTAAGAATACACTCAGAGTTTAACAGAAGGTTCTTTTTCTTTCTTCCTTGTGTTTTTGCTTCTTGAAATCCTATAACTCCAACCAAAAGGGTAAAAGAAGCTCCTTTATAAGCCATTTATATTATCAGAATTTCTTCTTTGTCTTTAGGCATCACTCTTCCATCTCTAGCAGACTGCTATTTTTCTTTCTCATTCTTCCCCCTCCTTGTTAAAAAACAGCAACAACAACAAAAAGCAAACTTTTAAAATGTAAACTTTTAAGTATGCAAAAATACAGAGAAGCTGGACAATGAACTACCATGTACCCACCAGCAATCAACAATCGTCAATGAGCGAAGCAGCATTTTTCTAAGTGGAGTGTGTATGTAGAACTCTTTTCCTTTGAGATGGTTTATTTTTTGTGCTAAGAGGCATTCAATATGAAAACTAAGGGTCTCCAATGTTTTCCCGGGAATACCACAAACTTCTCAAATGCTCTTTTGCTTTGTGTTTTATGCAGAGTCCTTATCATAACCTGTAGCTGTTACTTTGTGCTTTATTTCTAGTCTAATTAAGCAATCTCATCTTTGATCTATGTTTACATTTCTTGAATGCAGTACTTTAGCTTTCTCTTTTTTCCTTGAATATCTGTCTGTCTGTTTGTCTATCAGTCAATCAATCAATCATCTATCCATCATGCTTTTTAGATATCAACTATGCTTGATTAATAAAAGAAAATAGCATAATGTAGTATGGGCATTTGATAGATCATGGCATTCCCACTTACTAGTTGGTGGCACTTTTCCAAAGTTTCTAAACCTACCTGAAATTTAGTATCATCATCTATAAAATGAATAACACCCACTTCGAGAATGATTGTTAGGATTAGAAATAATGTGAGTGCTTGATGCATAGAAGTGATTCAATAAATGACAGCTATTATGATTATGACAGATGCAGCACAGTTGTGAAATGGATGCCAAAGAGTATTATACTCGACTGACTGACTAAACAGGCACCAGCGAGACCAAAATATTGACTAAGATCACTGAAAAAACCAGTGTCAGATCCACAACTAAACTCATAAATGCCACTTCCTGGACTCAGAGACTCCTGCAAACACACCAAAATCTAATTTCTGCTTATATCTTTATGAGTGAATTCTATTTTACAGCAGTAACAATATATTCCCAGCAGCTCATTTCAAGGGAAATTACTGAATTTATGGTTCCAGGCATACAGGCACAAGCCCAAAATCATGTCGATACATCAACAGTAATATTTTAAATGAGCATATCAAATCAGTACATCTCTGCTGGGGCGTTCGCTGAATTTATTTGTGGGCAGGCTGATTCTCAGAATCATAGACTGTTGGTGGAGAGTTTGTAAGTGTTCTGGGGGAAGTGCTTCAAGGGTTCACACAGAAAAAGGAATTTTATAAGTCTCACTTTCTGTCTCGTGCTCTGTGTATTGTATTTCTCTCTCTCTCTCTCTCTCTCTCTCTCTCTCTCTCACACACACACACACACACACACACACACACACACAAATGTGTCTAATCTATATTTTTTATGTTCTGGAGAGGTTTGTACATCTCTGTGTATTCTTCCCTAAGTAGAAAAAATGTTTTCTTTCAGCTTTCCCCCTGCAAAATTTTACTGAAGTATCAGAATATGACATGGTTTATCATCTATAGGTGTCTAGAGAATATAAGTTCTGCCTAATAGGTAAAGGTAGCTTCAAGCAAAATTAGTAAAAATTGTATTGAAGAGGCTTCCATTTTCTTCTTATGTGACTAGGGCAGAAAGGATAGAAAAGGACTGTTTGAAGGAACCCTTGAAAGATATTCCTCTAACCATGATTAGTTAATATGAGATTCCTTCTATTTCTGCATTTACAATATTACATACTCCTTTCAGCTAGGATCACTACAAGCAAGTTAAATCAAATCATAATGAATTGACTAGAAAAGAGTGAAAAATAGGCCATTGAAACCCTTTCCGGCCTCAAGAAGAAACAATGGGGCTTCTCCCTTTTGTCTTTTTCAAATCATATTCCTTCATTAAGCACAGTGGCTGTAACTAAAGCTGAATGCTGAATGTAAAAATATGTATTAATTGAGAATCTACTAAGTGTCCTAACTTTGTAGATGCTATGTGGACAACAAAAGAGATATACTCAAAATTTCTTCCACTAATTGAGCCTGCAATCTAAATGGGAACATAGCAATTTTGAGAAATATTTGGCCACTATTTGCTCAATACTTTTTTTAAAAAAAGATTTATTTATTTATGCTTATAAGAGCTGGGGTGTAGGCCAGAGGTCGGGGGTGGTGGTGAGAGGATTCACCAGAGAGAGTGGGAAGCAGAACAGGTGGATTGACTGAAATAAACTGCTGGCTGAGGGGAGCAGTGGGTGAGACAGGAGAGGTCTGCTGCACCATGTGGGTTAGCTTTCTGGCTGGGGATCCATGCTACAGAGGCTGGTGATAGCTTCATAGTGCTGAGACTTCTTGCACCACTAGGGAGACCCTGTTCAATATTCTTTGTCTGGTTTACTTTATTCTTTTCCTTTTGTGACTGCAATTGTACATATGTTAAATCTTTTTGATAATGCCCCACAGATTACTGAAACTGTTAGATTTTTCAGTGTTTTTTCTTCTGCTGTTTAGGTAAATTATTAATTTATCTTCAGATTCATTAATTCTTCTATCATGTTCATTCTGCTATTAAGCACATTTTAAACATTTTAGATATGTATTTTTCAGTTTCATACTTTATATTTAGTGTTTTTTTTTTTAATAGTTTCTAGTTACTTGCTGATACTTTCTGTTTTTTCATCATCACAAATATAGTTTACTTTATTTCCCTGGGCTTAATTATAATAACTTAGATAATACTTACTTGGTAATGCCAATATGTGAATCATTTCAGAGTTGATCTTCATTGATTTTATTTTTTTCTCAATTTTAGGTAATATCTTCATGTTTCTTTTAATGGTAAATAATCTTAAACTATATTGTGAACATTGTGAATGATCTGTTGTCAACAGTCTCAATTCTACTTTGTTCCTCTATATTTCATTTTTTAATAGTTGGCAGTTAACTTGGCTGAATTCAAATTGTAAACTTTGTTTTCCCGTCTGTAAATAGTAACTTAAGTTTCTGCTTAGTTCTTTTAGCTTAGCTGGCTGCTTGAAGTCTGCCTTACATAAGTTTGGTTCCAGCCTCAACGAGAGATTTGTGTGGGACTTATACACACAATTTGAGACTCCTTTCTGGATTTCAGCTTCTCAGGATTTCCCCCTTCACTTTCCAGCAGCTGTGTTTCCCTCAAACTCTTAATCATTTATTTTTTTCAAGCAAGTAAGACTTTGGATTATCTTTCTGACTTTTAGCTGTCTCACATACTGCAATTTGTACCCTTCTCTCGGGATAAAAGATACAAACAATAAGAATTGTACCTACTGCTTTTTCCTTCTCCCAAATGTTGACTTCCTTCCTGGTTTTAGTTGTTCTCCCATGTCATCAGATAGTTGTTTTTATATTTTTTCTCAGAGTTCTTATCTGTGAGAAGATTTTCTAACAGGAGCTATTTGGCCATGCCTAGGAACAGAACCTTGATAGGCAAATTACTATCAAATAAAGACCCAGAGATGAAAACAGACAAAAAAATTTCACTTGTAGAGAGATTTGCTGGGGAGTCCAGGTTTTAGAAAGATGGCCTCATCAAATAAAAAATGCAACAGTTACTTAAAGGAAAAATATTACCAAATCACTGAGTTTACTCCCAGTCTATATGATGGAAAAACAATAGTTTTCTTGTATAATTTTAATATTTACAAAGGTTGAGATATATTTTTAGACATCAATAGTGCAAAGATTAGAGACTTTTTTGTTAGGGAGTCAGTAACCTCTAGGAAAGGTTCCAGGTTTTATATTTTGGGAATCAGAACTATACAGAGTGATCCTGTCTTTTAATTTTGTCTCTGGGTGCAAAGTGAATTTTCTCCCCGACTGTGGTATGGAATGTACATCCCATAATGGCAACTTAGCAGGGCTTTAATTGTGTTTTTACAGTCTTTTCCTTGTGGTTAAGTTCCACTCTGTGCAGATTTGATCTCACAAATTGTTTTGAAATTTCCTGATTTAGTACAACTCATCCAATATTTTGTTTTATTTAACAAATTTTTATTTATATAGTGTATAAAAGATGTCAATATACAATGACATGTATGTTACATGTTGGAAAAAACAACTGTTTGGTTTAAAAATTGACTTGTAAATCCTCTACAGTTGTAGTTTACTTTTATGTAAAAGAATTATTTTATCGCCTTTATCAGCTCATGTAGTGAACTACAGAACAAGGAGCATATAATTTACTTCTAGGAGGTTTGTCTGCAGTTACCTGTATTCTCTGTCTGAGAGCCTCCAGTTTGTCGATTTCCTGACCTACTAGGAAATTCTCTATTATCTGTAAAGTTGATACTCTGTAAGTCATAGAATAAGTACCAGGACAGTTTTCTGGGAGCCACATGCCGAAACTGACTCACATTGGCTCACGAGAGCTGATTGTCAAATTTGCAGGAAATTTGTAAGCTGCTTGTTAAACTTGGCCATTATTAGAAATTAAACTTTATAACTTACAATTTAATGAATTGTATTTAAGTAAATGAATACTCAAAACTCATCACTTCCTAATTACATGACACTCTAATTTAATGTATGCTTGTGTGCTCTTGAGGTTATTATTTACATGTATTGTGTCTCTGTGGTAGAAATGCTATGTCACTTCCCAACTCCATGTTTATTGATGTTATGTTGAAATGGCAGCAATGGAATATTTACACCACAGAAACCGGCCAATGCTACAAAGCATTTTTTATTTTGAAGATACGATTAAACACTTAACAACACATTACTGCTTGTAGGCATTTTCCCTCCTATAAAGCAAAGCCCTCAGTTCTAGTAGTAGCTTGTCATATTTAACTAAATAAACTTGCCACCAGGGAGGCTCTAAATAAGGTTTGTGTTTAGTTTATTGTCACAAATTTGACTTGTCTAGTTAAATCTTGTAGAATGGTGGATGGATTTTTTTTAAAGATTTATTTATTTATGCATACAAGCTGGGGTACAGGCCAGAGGCGTGGGGGTGGCAAGAGGGTTCACCAGAGACAGTGGGGAGCAGAACAGGCAGATGGATGGAAATACACTGCTGAGGGGAGCAGCGGGCGAGGCAGAAGAGGTCTGCTGCGCCATGTGGCGACTCCCCAGCCAGGCGTCGAACTTGCATCACCCCTGCTGACAGCTCCACAGTGCTGCACTCAACTGCAGCACCACCAGGGAGGCCCCTAGAATGGTGGATGGATTTTTATTGAACTTAAGTAAATAACTACATGATCATGAAAAGCAAAGGAACATGTTTAAAACATCTTAAATAATATTTAACCATTGTTTTGGGTAGTTTGTAGATAAAACCTATTAATATATTCTATAGAATCCACTTAATTTAAGTTTTAAATTCCTAGTTAAAAATATGCACTAAGAATTTTAACATTTTTTCCCCCTTGAGTTCTGGGAGGGTTGTTGGAATAATATACCACCTAAAGAATGTTTCATTCCAGTTTATACAAGCATGTTCAGTTCAACTGATGGCTAGAGATAAAGGAGAAAGGACAGGATTTTTCCTCATATGCCTACTCAAAATAGAACATTAACCACAATTAAATCAGTTCACTTAATTCCAGGAAATTAATTTTTATTTTGCTGATCTTGCTAAGCAGTCTACTCACAAAGTCATCGGTTTTTGTGCTAAGTCTTGGGTAAGCCCCTTGAACAGACTGATATGTATCTGTGGAAATAATGTTTGTGCCAACTGGGGAGTCTATTTATTGTAATGTCAGTCGTCAGAAGTGCCTGCTAGTTTTTATTGCATCTCTTTTTGAGGTTGCTTCCAAAAGTTGAAGTTTCACTTCTGAGTTTATAGCAGAGGCCTTTAGAAGCAAATATAAGGGAAAAGCAGACGTCATCTGTTTAGGGCAAGACTGAATGACTTTGGCTGTTTTATTATAATAACCAACAGTAGCAGAATGGAGGAAAGAGAGATGTATTAGTGTGTAAGTATGTAATGAATGATTTCTGTGGATAAGGAGGACATTGATCCCAGGCCTTTAATTTAAATACCCAAATGGTATTTAATTTGTCACTAATTGACAACAGTATTTTAAGCCTCAAAATAAAAAATATATTTTGAAAGAATCAATTTGTCAAAAGATTTTTGTTTAGTCTTTGTATAGAAATGATACGGTGAATAGCAAAGAGGTTATTGGAGGGCCTCCCTGGTGGTGCAGTGGGTTAAGTCTCAGCACTAAGAAGCTATCTGCAGCCACTGCAACATGAGTTCAATCCCCAGCCAGGGAACTAACCCATATGGTGCAGCAGACCTCTCCTGTCTCACCTTCTGCTCCTCCCGTCAGCAGTATATTTCAGTCAGTCTGCCTGTTCTGCTCTCCACTGTGTCTGGTGAATCCTCCCCCCACCCTGCCCTGGCCTATACACCAGCTCTTGTATACATCATTCAATCAATCAATCAATCAATCAATCAATCTTTAAAAAAAAAGAGGTTACTGGATAGGTGACTGATTTGTTTAATAGACGTGGAAATTTTTATTTGCAGAGCACGGTGAAAGTTTACAAGTCATTTTTTGGCTTTTAAAGTTTTCCTAAGCAAACCAAAAGATCAGGGAAACGTACCTGGGACTCTGAGTGTGTGTTTCCATGTGCGTGCAGGTGCACACATACCTTGGGATGGGATGAGGAGAAATGGGATGCTCCTCTGGATGTATATAGTTTCATTCTGCCCTGAGGCTCATGGAAGGGGTGTGACTGCAGTTAGCAAAAAAAATGAAAAGTAAACATCTGGGGAGGGGAGCGAATAGTTTCTGGTACAGAACAAAGCACAAAAGTGAGAGAGATTCTTGTTTTAGCCTGTTCTGTGCACAAAAACTGCTTCTTAATACAGACAAATAGAGTCCTTTTTTAGTTTCTTTTTCTTTTTCTTTTTAATATTTATTTATTTATGCATACAAGCTGGGGTACAGACCAGAGGTGTGGGGTGGCGAGAGGGTTCACCAGAGACAGAGTGGGGAGCAGAACAGCAGATCGACTGAAACACACTGCTGAGGGGAGCAGCGGGCGAGGCAGGAGAGGTCTGCCGCGCCAAGTGGGAATCTCCCCAGCCGGGCGTCGAACTTGCATCACTGCTGCCGACAGCTCCACAGCGCAGTGCCTAACCGCTGCGCCACCGGGGAGGCCCTATTTTTCTTAACCACATCTTAATTTTTGATTGACTTCCAGGTGGCTCTAATTGTTAGCATTAAAAATTTATTTTAATGGGAAATATTAATGGCTTTCCATTTGTCCCAACTGAAATGAAGTTCATTGTGCAGATTTAGATTGGTAGCACAATTGAATAATTGTTCAACTTGCTAATGAGATATAAGAATTCTTTTAAAATTCTTTTAAAATAAGACCACAGAATTCTTTTAATTTACATCTTAATTAAAAAGTTAATTAGTAGTATATGGTGTCATTTCAGAAAGTTTGGAAAATAGAATGGGAAATAAGTCACATTCCATCATCCTAATATAAACACTATCATTTTGATAAATTCTGTTCCAAAATTTTATCATGTAAACATCTATGTTATTTAAAAATTTTATTCAATTTTGATTATGACTTTTTCCCGTTAATTTTGAGTCATAAACATTTTTCATGTTGCCACAAAATCTTTGTAACCATCCTTTTGATATTTGTTTGAAGTCAAATTCCTTTAAATAGGGCCTCCCTGATGGCACAAGGGGTTGAGTCTCAGTACTATGAAGCTATCGGCAGCCACTGCAGCACGAGTTTGATCCTAGACCAGGAAGATTCCCACATGGCGCAGCAGACCTCTCCTGTCTCACCCACTGCTCCCCTCAGCAGTGTATTTCAGTCAATCTACCTGTTCTGCTCCCCACTCTGTTTCTGGTGAATCCTCTCACCACCCCCACACCTCTGGCCTACACTCCAGCTCTTGTATCATAAATAAATAAATCTTAATAATATTCCTTTAAATAGGAAGCTCCCTTAGTGCATTTCAATATGGTGCTGTTTATAAAAAACAAAATGCACACAAGTTCTCAGGAACACAGCTATTGTATTAAGTGAGATAGAACCACAAAGAGGTTGAAACAAAGCCAGATTATCCCCTTTGTTAGCCAGGAATGGTAATGTGTAAACATGGGCTGGAAAGCAGTGTATTTTTCTTTTTCCAGGATAGAAATTGAATGCTTATTTAAGTTTTCACAAAGTGTTTAGAGAATTGTAAGGTATAATACAAGTGTGTTGTGTCCATTAAAGTAAAAATAATGTAATATGGGGATGATTTGCTTTTATCACATGTAGGCAATAATTCAGGTAACTCTCATCCCCTTGTAATCCCATGTTCTTTTTTATTATATTGCAAATTGAACATATTTGAGAAGTAATAATTTCATAAAATAAGAATTTAGGGCCTCTCTCGTGGTGCAGGGGTTAAAGTCTCAGTTCTATCAAGCTGTCACCAGCCACTGCATCATAAGTTTAATCCCTGGCCAGGAAGTTGACCCACATGGTGCAGCAGACCTCTCCAGTCTCTCCTGCTGTTCTCAGCAGTGTGTTTCAGTCCCTCTGCCTGTTCTGCTCCCCACTCTGTCTCTGGTGAATCCTCTTACCCCCCCACACCTTTGGCCTATACCCCAGTTCTTATATGCATAAATAAATAAAATAAATCTTTTAAAAACATATATATATATATATGAATTTAAATAGGCCCTTTATGAAAGGCTGAACTTGCAATTAATAAATACCTGCATTTTCTCTCTCCTGGAGTTACATACCCAAAATGATACTGTATAGCCTTCTCAGGACCTGAATTTATTTATTTATTTTAAAGATTTACTTATTTATCCATACAAGCTGGGGTACAGACCAGAGGCTTGGGGCGGCGAGAGGGTTCACCAGGGACAGAGTGGGGAGCAGAACAGGCAGATCAACGGAAATACACTGCTGAGGGGAGTAGGGCGAGGCAGGAAATGTCTGCTGCGCCAGGACCTGAATTTAAAGATAAGGTTGACACAGGAGTTGATTGGTAAGTAAAAACTAAAAAAAAAAAAAAAAAAAAAATCTTCACACTGAAAATTGATTTGAATCCTAAGAATAAAGAACCCATCACTCTGCAATAATGTTCACTGAACTCCTTGATAAATTATATTATTTTTAAAAAAGATTTATTTATTTATGCATAGAAGAGCTGGGGTGTAGGCCAGAGGTGTGGGGGGGCGAGAGGATTCACCAGAGACAGAGTGGGGAGCAGAACAGGCAGATCTACTGAAATACACTGCTGAGGGGAGCAGCAGGCGAGACAGGAAAGGTCTGCTGCGCCACATGGATTAGCTCCCTGGCCGGGGTTGAACTGATGGAACAATGGCTGGTGATAGCTTGATAGTACTGTGTCTTTAACCCCTGTGCCACCAGGGAGGCCCTAGATAAATTATTTTTATGAAAACAAATATGCAAAGTTGTCCCCTGGTTTGATCTGAAGTTTGCTGTCAGAAGCAGCTTTTATTTTTACTATCTGTATGCAAACATTGTTTCTTGGATGTGCTATGCTTGGTTCTGACAATTTTATTTTCTGGTCTGACCTATAGCAACTTTCAGTGCTCTATATCCTGCATTCAATATATTTTTAAAAAATTAATTTTCCCCTTTTCTTTACTCTAGTTTTTCCCAAATCAACCTAGATCAAACAGTTGTTTATTCCTCCTTCTCTTCACTATATCATACCCTCACTTGGGTCTCAGTCAGTCATATTTTTTTCCCAATATTTCTAGCATTAAATTCCACCATCTCTCATATTCCCTTGTCCCCTTCTCTCCCATCTCCTTCATAACCTCACATTGTTTATTGAGGTTACATCGAGGTTACATTGAGCCCTCACATTGTTTATTGATGTCCACTGGTTTTTGACAGTGTTTTACATTATTGAATTGTATGCTATATAAATGTCCAATATTTGTTTTTATTGTTCGGACTTCTTCTACTACTCATATTTCCCTCAACTCCTTCCATTTTGTTGAAAATGGATGTATTTCATTCTTTGGGGGAACATTACCTCTTCTTGTATTTTAAAAGACAAATTGAACAAGGTGGATATTAGTTCTTTAAAGGTTTGATAAAATTCATTTGTGAAGTCATTTGGTTCTGGGCTTTTGTTTTTCAGAAGATTTTTTTCCTATTTTTCAGCTTCCGTGCTTGGTTGTGATTGGTTTGTTTAACTCATCTGTTTTTTCCTGGGTGAGTCTTGGGAGACTGTATTGACCTCAAAATTTGTCCATTTCTTTGTTATCAAATTTATTGGCATATAATTCTTCATATTAATGTCTTATGATCCTTTGTATTTCTGCGCTATCTATGGTGATTTCTCTGGCTTCACTTGTGATTCTGTTTATTAATGTTTTCTCTCTTTTTTATGTTAGGCTAGCTAGAGTTTTGTCTATCTTCTCAAAGAACAAACTGTTTCATTGATTTTTTTGTATAGTCTTTTTGATCTCTGGTTCATTTATTTCTGCTCTTTTAAAATTTATTTCCTTCTACTAACTTTGGGTCTTATTTTTTTCTTTTCAAATTGCTTTAGATGTAGTATTATATTGCTCATTTGGGATTTTTCTTACTTCTTCACGTGGACTTGTATTGCAATTTTCTTCCCCCTTAAGTCTGCTTTTGCTGCATTTCATAGATTCTGGTAACTTGTATCACCATTTTTGTTTGTATCAAAGTGCTTTTTAATTTCTGCTTTGATTTCCTCTTTTTTTTTTTCTATTAGCTATTAAGCAGCATGCTGTTCGGGCTGTATGTATCAATAATTTTGCCTGGTTTTTTTTTCTCCTTATAGTTAATTTCTAACTTTATGGCATTATGTCAGAGAGAAAACTAGGCATGACTTCAATCTTTGTAGTTTTTACAATGGACTTATGTCCCAACACATAGGTTGTTCTTGTTATATATGTATATAGCAATTTTTGTATGGAGTGTTCTATAGATATCTGTTAGACCTATTTGGTCTAGTTTCTCTCTTAGAGCTTTTGTTTCCTTATTTATTTTGTCTTGTTGATCTGTTCATTGTTGTAAGTGAGGGTATTAAAGTTGCCTACTTTTTTTTTCCTACAGGGGAAAGCCTGAATGCAGTCCCCTGCTACCACATATTATGCAGCTGAGTTTCCTACCTTTGGGGAAATTGCAGGATTTAGCACATCTGGAGATAAACTGTGTCCTGGGAAAACCACCATTGTGATCATGGTATCTCCCCTGCCAGGTAAGTGTAAAGTTTCCTAGTATTATAATGTTGTTCTCAATATCCCTCTTTAGTTCTGTTTTATGTATCTTGGTGCCCTGTCATTTGGCATATATATAATTATGAATATTATTTCTTTTTGTTGTACTAGATTGTTAATCATGATATAGTGTCTGTTTCTATTTCTTATTACTTTTCTTAATTGGAAGTCTATTTTATCAGATATAAGTACAGCTGTTCTGATCTTTTTTGGTAGTTATTTATCTGTATAATTGCCTTCTAGTCTTTAAGTCTATGCTGTCTTTGTTGGTAAGATTGGTTTCTTATAAACAGAGGTTGGACTTTGTTTTGAAATCCTTTCAGCCACTCTCATCTTTGGTGAATTCAGGCCATTTACATTTAAGGTGATTATTGAGACATAAGTGCTTGCTGCCATTTTGTTATTTTTTTGGAGGGGTTTATAGTTTTAATTTTTTTATTTATTTATGCATACAAGAACTGGGGTGTAGACCAGAGTTGTGGGGTGGTGAGAGGATTCACCAGAAACAGAGTTGGGAGCAGAACAGGCAGATCTACTGAAATACACTGCTGAGGGGAGCAGCAGGCGAGACAGGAGAGGTCTGCTGTGCCATGTGGGAAGCTCCCTGGCCAGAGATTGAACTCATGGTGCAGTGGCTGTGGATAGCTTCATAGTACTGACTCTTAACCCATTTTGCTACCAGGGAGGCTCCTATAGTTTTTAAAGTCTTCCTCTTATGCTTTGTCTAGGTTCAATTTCCATTGTTTCATATGTTACTTTTTAAAAAATGTATTACTTTTGTTTGCAGGTTCTACTGAATTTAGTATGTGAGGAACTATTTATGTGACCCATTGGATCATCTGGTCTCTGATTATTTTTGATGGGGTACATTGTTATTCCTCCTCCTCTTTCATATTGATTGATTTATATATCTGTTACCTCTATATTTATTGTTCTTTTTGCCTTATAATAACCCCTCTAGAATTTCATATGTCACTTGGTGTTGATAAATTCTTTTAGGTTATGATTTTCAGCAAAGCTCCTTACTCTTCCCTCTCTCTTGAATGTTAATCTTGCTGAATAAAGTATTCTAGGTCAGCATATTTTTCTTTAAGTATTTTATATATCTCATCCAAGTCCCTTTGTGCTTGTAATGTTTCTACTGAAAAGTCTGCTCACAGTCTGATTGATGTTCTCTTACAGGTTACTGTTGTGCAACCATTCCATACTGGGCAGGTTCAATGTTTATTTGGGCAAATAGATAAAGGATCTTGGAGCCTTCAATAGATTAGACAGGCCTTTCATGCTGAATCAGGGGGCTGGGTACACAGGCAGACCGGACTGGCATGAGGGAGGCTGGGAGTCTGGGAGGTGTCAGCAACCAAGTCTTCCAGCCCTAGTGATCTCCATGCTTCTTCTCTGGCTTCTGTCTGCCTTTTCTCCTCCTTTTCACTCTTTCACTCTTGTCTGTGATGATCTTTTCCAGGCATCCATACTTATAGTTACATACACCCAGTGCTCTCTGGCTTCTCGGCATGGGTGTCCATAATAACAGGTGCACATGCCCCATACTCATGTTTCCAATTGCTTTTTGCCATAACATGTTTTCATGTGCGGGCAATGAAACCTGGGAGGAAAGCAAGACCACACGTGGCCCCCACAGAGGCTAGCACTGGAAACACGAAAAAGAGCCTGAGCCACTCCATATTCCCTACAGCTACCCTTTTCACTTCTAATGTCTTAGATATTTTTGGTTTATCATCATTTTTTGACAATTTTATCATAGTGTGTGTGTGTGTGTGTGTGTGTGTGTGTGTGTGTATGGTATTTTATTTGAAACTCTTCGGCCCTCTTGCATCGTAATATCTGGTTCATTTCCCAGATTGAGATGATTTTCAACAATTATTTCTTTAAATTTTTTTTAATCTTTCTCCTTCATTTTTCCTTTTGGGACTCCTATGATACAAATATTACTTCTCTTCAAGTTATTTCAAAGGGCTTTAGACTATTTTCAATTTTTTTCTACATTGCTTATTTGTATGTTCTCTGACATTCTGTTGTAGAATTCATAAATTCTCTCTTGCTTCTGTTTGTCTGCTATTGAGGACCTCAATTGTATTTTTAAAAATTCATCTGTAGTGTTTCTTAGCTCCACTATTTCTAATTGTAGCTGCTTCATATTTTGTGTTTTCTTCATTCTGTTGCTGTTTTATATCCTTTATCGATTTTTGGAGTTCCATACTATTTTAGAACTGTTACCTTGAACTCCTCTTCAGTCATGTTTTGCAGTTTTGCTTGGTTGTAATTACTTTCAGAGCTTTATCGCTCCAGTGTTTGTGGTGTTTTCTTCTGTCTCCTCATTTAAAATTTTTAATGTGTTGTAATAGGGATGGACTTTCAGACTGTTGTCTTTGTACCTGTTGAAGTAATCAGAGGATTTGTACTGGCAAGGTATAAGAAAGGTGTAGAAGATAGGTATAAGAAAGGACCAGGGCAGTAGGGCACCAAAGGGTCACCTCCAGTAAACTCAAGAGTTCAAACTTCCTACTGTGCTGTGGGTACCAGAGTTGTATGGTGGGAATCTACAGTGATCTTCTCTTTTAGGTCAGCTCTTCAGTTTTAGTGTCTCTTAAAGTGTTGTGTCTGCTTCTACTGTAGGCTATATTTAAGCCCTAGATGCAGTGCTGGGTAAAGATTGTAGTTGATATGGGGTCACAGGCTGGGTGTTCTCTTTTTCAGTGTAGCACCTTATCCTGTGGTGTTTGCTCCTATTATTGACGGGTTCTTGAGCTCTTGCTTGTTCAAAGTTTCTTTATTGTTTTGGTTTTAGCTGTAAGGTGGAGAGTGGCAGGTGTTTTGAATATCCTAACCTAAGTTTTGAGTAGTAGTCTCCCTGGAGAAAACAGGGATCCAGGGCCTCCCTGGTGGCACAGCAGTTGAGCGCTGCTCTGTGGAGCTGTCGGCAGTCTGTGATGTGAGTTCGACACCCAGCCGGGGAGAATCCCACATGGTGCGGCAGACCTCCCCTGCCTTGCCCGCTGCTCCCCTCAGCAGTGTATTTCTGATCTGCCTGTTCTGCTCCCCACTCTGTCTCCCTGGTGGCGCAGTGGTTAAGCGCTGCGTGGTGGAGCTTTTGGCAGCGGAGACTCGAATTCAATGCCTGGCCAGGGAGATTCCCACATGGCGTGGCAGACCTCTCCTGCCTTGCCCGCTGCTCCCCTCAGCAGTGTATTTCTGATCTGCCTGTTCTGCTCCCCACTCTGTCTCTGGTGAACCCTCTCGCTGCCCCACGCCTCTGGCCTGTATCCTAGCTTGTATGTATAAATAAATAAATAAATCTTAAAAAAAAAAAAAGGAAAACAGTGATCCGACCTGTTTCTCCCTGCAGATTCAGGCTCTAGCTGTTCTGTACTGAGAACTTCAGGTTCAAGCCAGTAATCCTCGCTCTGCACCCACACCCCTGCTGTTCTCCAAGTTTTCTTATACAGTTCAATGCCAGGTTTCAGGAGTCCCTGATGTTGCATGTGCCTGAGTCAACAACTCTAGGGGGCGCTGCATAGCAGCTGCCCCTTCCTCTTGTGGGTTGTGCTGTCCTGGTATTGCTACAAACAGTGTTCATTTAAAGTTTTTCCTTCCTTTCCACTAGACCAATGCTTAGTGTGTGCTGTAGTTGTCCCTTTCCCCCTCAGGAATATTTTTGCTTTGTTTTACTGCAGTCTAATTGTGAGTATATGTAGGAGGGGAGCCCAGTATCTTCACTCTGCTGCCATCTTGCCAAACTCCTCCCATGTACTTTTGGAGATTAGTAACAAGGGTAGAACTAAGGCTGGATGTGGAGGTTGGAGGTGAGTAGGGTTGGAGGTGAGTAGGGAGATAATGCAATTTCTTTCTCTTCTCCCACACCTGTAGGAGACTCAGTAATTTCTTCAGTCCGCAAAGGACAGGCCAGAGTCCTTTGTTATCAATCCTTGTCCTTATTACTGCCACAGAACCTAAATGCTATGTAAATTAAATGCATTATTGCAGCATTTTAACACACAATAAACTTGAACATATTGATCTGATGAGAAAGGACAATATAATATCAAATGTGGTTCTTCAAATTAACTGCAGAGTCAGTAATACTGTCTTTCAATCTTTTAGTCTTAAAAGCCACCAGGGTCAATTTTTAAAATGTGTCTTATCACAGATGTGGGTCAAAAGTTGTGCTAATGTAATTTTTGAATATATTACCAGAAGTATTGGTATATCACATTCCTTATTGATAAAACTGATTAAAAGTACCTTCAAAATTAGATACCATGTCATTTGCATTCAGGATTTCAAAGATCACCAAGCCCTGTGAAATGTTATCTGGTCCAAGTGGTTAGAATTTAATTCAGCTCACATCTTCTCAGTATACCAAGCCCTGCCAGTGATCTCTGTGTCCTTCCAACATTCTCAGTTCACTAGGCTGAGAGAATGTGTGTCTGATGGCAGCCAATGTCACATACTTGGGCCCTTCTTCAGTGTACATTTTGAGAGTAGAAAGGGGAGGATGATAGAATAGGCCGAAAGTGGTAACTAGTTTATTAAACCCACTGTCATTCTTGAATCTAGTATTCTTATATCTGCATTTCTGCCAAACCTTTACTTGTGGCTCAAGCAATGTGTTAACCAAACTTGATGGTATTCAGTACTACTTTCTATGGCTTAACTCTTATAGTTCTTTTGGGGTTCTCTTGGCAGCCACTTTATCCTGGAGAGGGAATCTTAGGGAGTCTGACCCAAGACTGTCCCCGTCAAAATTGAATTCATTTGTTGATGAAATATTTATTGCCCTACTAAGTGTCAGATTTTGTGTTGTGTGCTGGGGATACAAAGGTGAACCAAAATAGACAGGCCTGCTACCTGAGTGGAGCTTTCGTCCAGCTGGATAGAGATGTTAATGAAGTAATCCCATTGTATGTACTGTTAAGCAAAAGGTAAGTGTTGAAAGCCGCACCTGGTGCTACCCTGAGAGCATAGAAGAGAGGCTTTGGCTACTCCAGGGCAGTGAGCCTGAGTTGAGCCCCTAGGAGGAGTGGGCTTTGTAGGTGGAGACCTTTTGAGTACTGGGTTCTGGGAATGGTCAGGGGAGCAGCAGTCCCAGAGAGGGTGCAGCATGTGCAACTTCCCTGCATAAGAGGAGCAGAGTGAGTTAAAGGTAATGAGAGAAGGCTGTTGAATTTGGAGAACAAAGATGGAATGGAGGGGAGGAGAGAAAAGGGAGCTGACTTTGAGGACAAAAATGTAGAATTTGAGTTTGTATTTGATTAAGACATGTATCAGCTATGCATGGGGGAAAGATATCAACTAAGCAGTAGGGCATGCTTTTTTCATGTAGAGTGGAACATAGTTTGGGAAGTGAAAAATTATTCCAGTTCTAATGTAATTCCAAAGATTAATTCCTTTGTCCAACCAACTGAAGGAGTGTTTTGATCTCTGATCTCCTGCACCAACACAAGAGTTATTGAATAACTACCTTGTCTTACCTTTCCTCTTTCTTGATACCTCAGAACATCTACATCCTCAGGCCTTCTGCTTATTGCCTCCTTTGTGGTGTCTTCTGACCTCTACCCACTACCATCTACCTGAGAAGGAGAATCTGATTGGCCCATTTAGCCACAGTTGAGCCTGTGGGTAGAACTTTCATGTCTGCCCACTTCCTGTGCTGCTGGCAGATGGACATTAAGTAATGGTGATGTTATACAACATAGTGAATCTACTAAGACCCACTGAATTGTATGCTTTAAAATGGTGAGGTTTATGTTATGTGAATTATATCTTAAGTCTCAATGAGTGTGGAAATTGTTCAATTATATCATAATGTATTATGATACATTGAGTCAGAAAATCTGGGTCATATTTACTTGTGGAGTCATCTTTACCCTCCATTCCTAGAATAGGAGAAGCTTTATTTCCAAGGTTTCTATGAAGATTATATAAGACACTCATGTCATCCTAGCTGTAAGCAGACTATAAACTTTTTTTATTGTTAGGCTTATGGCTTGGTTTGGAATCCATTTTTTGATTCATGCATTTGTAAAGCAGCTTCTGTGTGGGCTCGAGAAGATCTTGAAATCAAGAGAATTCCCCAAAATAGAGTCATGGCAAAGAGTGAGGGATTTCCTGGCTGCTGACCTCGCAGCCAGCCCTGATCCTGGGCAAAACTGAGACATAGTTGATATTTGGGTCTCTTTCCTGCCTCTCTTTTCTGGCCCAGTAGTCTTTTGGATTATCATTTTGGCATCTCTTCCATCTGCTTCTCAAGTGATGAGTGTTTTCCAAAGTGAGCTCATCACATGTCAGGTTGTGAGTAGCCTGTTTAAGCTGTATTTGGATCTTAAAGAAAGACAAAAAAAAAAAAAAACAAAAAACACAAAAAACAAAAAAAACCCCAAAACAAAAACCACCACAAAAACTCAGAGGGAGGCATCTGCAGGCCTTGTGGAAAGGGAGGGTGGGGAGAGTAGGAGGTTATTTTGAAGCACTGATGCCTTCCTGGGTATCCCTGAAATCACCTGATTAGGGCCTAACTGGACCCCTTAGCTCAAGGCCAGCCTTGCTTGGCCTGTGCTCACTCTGCTACTGCTGTGCCGTCTGGAAGAGAAAATCAGGAAGATGACTTCAGTTTCTTGCTCTCCTAGGGTCAGGCAAACATGGAGGCCACAGCAGCCTTGTAGAAGCAGCTGTTGTCCATGGTTGGGGTAGCAGCAGGGGTGTCATTAGCGACGTTAATGAATCACTGCAGGGCTGACTCTCTTCTCTGATTCAGCTTGAAACTTCTTACTGTTAACAGGAAACCAGTAACCAGGGAAGTCAAAAGCTCTAATGAAACTCCCCAGATTGGAAACTGCTGGGTGTTTTTGAAGTTTCTATTTCTAAAGCAAGCTCCCCTGTCTCCTTCTATGCAGAGGGACGAGGATGGTAGACAGTGACTGTGAGCCGGGACTCTTGTTTCTTATGAAACTAAGAAATTGTACAGGAGTTTACAAAAACAGAAAGTTGGCAATGAAAGCTATTGGAATTATGTAAATTAAATAGTTGGTTTGGAATGCAGGTGGCAGTCTGCCTGTGGGAAAGACTGGGGAATGAGTCAGAGCGGCAACAGCCAGGTTATCATGCACTGGTACAGCAGAGGGGAGGAAACTGTGAGGCAGGGGGACGCCATTGAGGGACTGTGGCACCATCCCTGCTCTGGCATCAGCTGAAGGCTGTGCTGGAAGATTGGGCAGCCAGGGCAGCAGGGAAGGAAGGCTCCGTCTGGGGTAAGAGAAAATGAAGATGCTTCTGTTGCTCCAGGAAAGATTTACATTTCCTTGTGGATCTAAGGGATGGAACCATGTGAGCTCTGGAGTCCCCTTAACTGTGTACAGGCTCCAGAAGGCTCTAGTACAGTGCAGTTGCCAAGGGGCCTAGGTGCCCATGGTGTTCCCACCAGGAAGGCGAACTGAGACCACCGTGATTTATTGGGAGTGGAGACAATTCCCTTTAGTTTTTTCTTCGGGTGTATTCTTTCCCCCAGCCTTTAAACATATTACCCTTTGAAAGTATTGCTAGTTTAAAAAATTTAAATAAATTGAAATTAACTGTTTGAGATTTCAAAATTTAGAAAACATTCTTATTTTTGAAGCTTCTAAAATAGCTGGATAGTCTGAGGTATTGCAAATATTATGATTTGTACTCAGCTATATACTGTACACTCTTACGAGTAAAGGCAAGACTTCTGTTGTTGATAAGAGAGGGGTTGCCACGGGAGTATCTTTGCTTGCCCATTCCTCTTCACTCCTGGCAATGTTGACATCTGGGGATATAAGATAAAAAGTCCTTTTCCCGGACTCATTACTAATCACATTTTTTGTGTTTTAATCTCTCATCTTCCAGTCTATCATTCATCCTGTCATCAGAGTTAATTTCCTAAAACAGATTCTATCATGTTACGTTCTCTCCTCAGCAATTTTGAGGACTCCCTCTTGCCTCCATAAAGCCCAGCACCTTCTGATATCATCTTAGTTTTAACATCTTTTGTAACCCTGCTTGTATCCATAGTTCTTGCCACAGGTCATTTTTGAATATCAAGAAAAAAAAAGGCTTATCTCAAAATGGTTTGTATAATACAGGGATTTGTTTGCACCTGGGTCAAAGAAATCCATTATAAGTATGAGCTTCAGGCAAGGCTTGATCCAGCAATTTAATAATTTCCCCAAGGACCAGTTTCTTTCTTTCTGAATCTCCTGGTCCAAGGTGGTTGCCAGCAACTCTTGAACTTTGGGATTCTTTTGTTCATGTCTCTAAAGAAAGAAAGACTGTCTTTACGCCAGCATCCCTAACTGATCTGCAATCTGGTTAGACTTGCTTATGTCATGTCTACCCTTACACCAAACCCTGTGGCCAGTGGGATGTGCTGGCTTGTTGCCTGCTACAAGGTTCTCCCTCACATCAAGAATAAGATTAATTCTGTCTGTCTGCTTCCTGGAGCACATGGCACTTCTATCTCATGTATAGTTGAATTTATTAATTCTACTTTGCATTTTACTAGGAAAAAGACACACTGTTTCCCTTTACTCTCAGAATACTTCTGACTTTAGATGTGTGTTCTTCCCCCACCGCCCCACCACACCAACCAATTCTCTGACATCAGTTGGTTGTCCTACAATTCAGTTCAATTCTGACAATATCAACCCAGAGATGGCATCAGATGCCACAAGCCTATCCCACTTCAGATGCCAGTTGGTAGTCCTAGACTGTCACTTCTTCTTCTGACCAACTGCTTATAAATTGGAGTTTTTACAACCTCCTTCTTGGGTTTGATAATTTGCTAAAATGACTCATAGAATTCAGGGAATGACTTATATTTACTGGCTTATTATAAAGGATATAATAAAGAACACAGGAGAACAGTCAAATGATCCTACATGGGTAGGATCTGGGCGGGTCTTGGGACAGGAGTTGGGATATGCCCTCCTGGCATGAGGATGCAATCATTGATCTGAAAGTTCGCAGAACCCTGTATTTTAGGGATAATTAAGGAGGCTTTATCACATAGCTATGATCCATTATTACCTCATTTTCCAGCTCCTCTCCCTCTGTGGAGAATGGGGTCGGAGCTGAAATCTCCAAGCGTCCTTAGTATTTCTGGTGACCAGCCCCCATCCAAGGTCAACTCATTAGAACAAAAGATGTTCCTATAACCCAGGAAATTCTAGGGATTTAGAAGCTCTGTCAGAAAATGACAAGGTTTTTAGGAGCATTGTGTGAAGAACCAGTGACAGAGGTAAGAAATATACATTTATTGGTTGTATGTCCATTCATTTATTTACCTGACTCCTCCTTTGAGGGGGAGGTATTCATTCTTTCTTCATGTGGGGACTTAAGAGTGTTGAGTAAATGGCTATGAGTAATAATAATATCATTCTGGACTGTGTGAAAGAAACTTTGTTAAGGACTCTTCTCACATACTTTTATTTAATCTCATTTAGGCTTGGCAACAACACTGTGAAGGGGTACTATTATCATTCGCATTTCACAGATGAGGATGGTGGGTTTAGAGTGGCATATGAGAATGCGCGTAACAGACAGTAGTACAGAGTCATGACCCTAGCTTTTTCCTATTCCAGAGCTCATGTTCTTAAGTATTATCATGCTTCACACAAATACTTGAATGTGAGGAGATACTTACCTTGAAGATGAGCGAGTTCTTGTTAGAGGTGACTGTTGAAGGAAGGCAAAAGAGAGGAGCAAACAACCTTGAGACTCCAGAGAAACCAGGGTGGTGGTGTTGAGGAACGTGTGTGGGGGCAGGCGAGTGGAGGACCCACTGGACCTTGTTCAAGATGGTTTGCCAGCAAAGTGTCTTCAGGATGCCAGTCGTGGGCAGAATCCAGGAGAGTGACTGTAGAGGCAGGAAAACATCAGGGAGCACAAGTTGTCTATGGAGCTGCGCAGACGGGTCAAAAGGGAAGGAGGAGTCCTGGAGCCCTGGGTGGCTCTTTATGCTTTTTAGTGGTCTCTTGTAGGGAAGCAACCATGTACAGGGAAGGCAATGGGACCGGGGGCCTGAGGGCCAGGAGGCTGGGAGGCCTCCCAGCCCCCGGCGAATCTTCACTTTCTCGGGCTCTCTGGCGGTGTCACATGGCCTCTGCTTCACGCTTTATTCTCTGCCGCTTGCTGCTTCTGCTGCCACCGCCTCTGCTTATAAGCCCCGCCTCTGGCCCAAGTGCGCCCCCTCACACAGGCCCGTACCCTACTCTAGGTGCCCACCATCAGGCATGTGTATAGGCCTGCAGAGGTCCATCATTGAGGGGAGGGCGGAAAACTTGACAACTTTCTCGCTTACCATAGAGCGACTGAGCATGACACCCAGAGATTTAGGCCTCTGTCTCCTTGGGGTCCACAGAAACTGAGGGAATCAAGCCATTTTACCGGTTGGAGGAAATGGAAACTCTAGGGTCTCAGGCAAACCTCTGCTAAGATTGAATGAGTGGTGAGCGACTGCTGTCGGCAGTCAAGGCAGTGCTTCTTGTCAACAGACAGTCTCCTTGTAGAAACTCCACATGTAGGATGTGGAGGAACAAGAGTATGTCCTTGGGAGCAGAGAGTCAAGGTCCCCTGAAAGATACAGCAGTATAGCAAGCCCTGAGGCCTCTCATCTGGAGGTTCCATTTCTCCCTGGCTGAATCCCTTCTTGCATGTGATTAGAGATTTTCTGGCTTCGGAGAGCAGAAAGCAAAGTCTTTCCCTGATCGGGTGACCTTGCAGTAACTTACACTGGCCAGCCTTTGGTGGTGGGATGGGGGTGGGGGGAAGTTGCTATTTCTCCAAGAAAAGTTAGGGGAGAGGCCAGATGGGAACCAAGTGAATGTAGCCCAGTCATCACCCAGCATCATTGCCTAGTTCCCTCTTAGTTTTACATAAATAATCGGGTGAAAAAGACTACCCCTCTTTCATAGTCTTTACTGCTGAGTGTTTTCAGAAGCAATTTATACACTGGCAAACATAAAGGAAAACTTTTAGCCTGATTTCAACCGCTGACAGGAAGTGGTGGGTTTAAAGATCACGTGATGGAGACGAACAGAGCTGGAGAGACTGCCAGGGTGGAGGGAAGGGTGAGGTGGACGGAGAAATGTGAGTTTCGAATTGCCTGGGTCAAGCTAGGGTGAGGGCTGGACATGGGGGTGAAGGGAGAGGAGAGCGGAAAGAGCAGGGTGCTAGCCTCGGAAGAGCAGGGAGGGGCAGCATCTAGGGCACAGCTCTCCCCAGGAGATTCTGGGGACAGAAAGCCTGGGCTGCTTCTTTAAGGATGAAATCACTGCTCCCTTGGGAGGAGGATATAAAAGAGGATGCTTTTTGTTTTGCATAAAGAACTAATATACTATTTAGTACACTGTGTAGTCAATTTTGTATAAAATTGAAATTTGTGTAAGTAAAATTATTTGTTAAGCAGAGGCTAAGACACTGGCCTCCTTTCTCCCGTGTTAGTCTTTTTGTTCCTAAATTTTTTCTGTTTATCCTCCTTTGTTTCTTACTTCATTTGCTTCGTTTCTGTCTCTTCCCTTTTCATTTCCTTCCTCTTTCCATTTTAACTTCAAGGCAGCCGGGGCCAGGCCTCCAGAGTCTCACACAGCCCTGCTCCCCCACTTCAGCCCTGCTGGAGCCTCGCAGGGTCTCCTCCTGCCGAGGGTTACAGCCTGGGCTGCCTGGACCCCAGTGGAGGAGACACTGCGGCCTAGGCGAGGCCGTTTCCGGAGGTTGTCCGGCCAACAGCCCTAGCACTAGGTGCCCACCCACAGCCCAGGGGTGTGTCCACCTCCTAATCTTATCCTCACACAACCCTGACTGGGCTGCACAGGGGAGCCTGGTATTTAATGAGGGGAGTTGGAGTGCATTCCTCCCACGAAGAGAGGCGAGAAAGAGACTCTCCCTATTGAAAACACAGCTGTTGCAGAGGAGATAGACAGGAAAACCGGCCCAGCCCTCTGGCAGAGGCTGCGGTGGGAGTGCCAACTAGTGAAATAACAGGCCCAGCCCAGCAGGCACAAACATGCAGCCCTGGCTGCAGCCACAGCAGCCAGCTCCAGGAGGGTGGGGCTCAGGGAGCCCCGAGATTCCTTCAGTCCTTGGAAGGCCAACAGACTCTCCTTTCTTAAAGAGGAGCCCCATTATACACTTGGTCACAGCAAGAAGAAAGGGCCCTGGGGCTGCCCCTCCTAGCGGAGGGGGGCACTGAAGAGTAGTGCCACCAAACTTGGTTTAGTTATTTGTAGTCACTCACTCAGGTAGAGTTATTTGTTCTCTTTGGGACTCAGTTACTTCATCTGAAAAATGGAAATAACGCTTGCCTTGCAAGTATTGCTAAATAGGTTATTTTGAGGACTGTGTGGTTGAGTGACGGCTTCCAGAGTTAGATCTGGGGTCAGACCCTACCATTGCCACATATTAGCTGACCTTGGCCTCTGTTTTCTCATCCGGGACGGACAGTAATTGAGCCTACTTCGTAGGTCGTGTTAGGGTGGCACGAGCTTAGTACAGCTCTTGGTTTATTACGAGTTGCTTAATAAATGTTACCTCTCATCTTCAAATGGGAGAAGTTTGTGGAAGCATTTTGTAAACTAAGGTGCATTTTCTTTAAAAATTTGGGACTTTTGCAGAGCTATGAAACTATACCCCTAAAACATACAGTGTTGTAAACAAATGTTACCTCAATAAATGTAATTAAAAAAAAATGAAGACCACTTAAAATTTTGGGTTTCAAGCAACATTTTTTATAGGAGTTCCTCTTCTACTTTTGTTTTTTCCCCTCAGAAAGCTTCCCTGTTCTTCCTGTAATCCTTTGGAGCCTTCAGTGAGAGATTTCTCCAGGGATTCACTAACTCTGCTTTCTCTCTCTTCCTCTCTGCCCATCCAAATACCATTTTTCCTTGAGAACCCAACTCAACTCCCCCAAGGAGTCTGTCACTAGTCCAGCTCCACCTTAATCTTTATTTGAGGCCTCCCAACACATATAACTAGCCCTTGTATGCCAGAGTTTTTAGACTCAGATTGCTTGAGTTCAAAGCCCATATATGGTTTCTGTGGCTATGAATAAGTAACTGAATCCTGCTGGGCCTCGGTTTCCTCATCTGGAAAAGGGGGATAAGAGTAACTACTTCATTGGGTTGTTGAGAGGATTAGATGAGACCCTATTCCTACAGTGATTAGATTAATGCTTGGCACTTTGTGTTTGACTAAGTTTTGTTACAATTTTTATGCTGCTGAGTGAGTCATTTTGGCTTCCTAGTTGAGTGTCAGCTCTTTAAAAGTCGGCTGTATCTTCTGTTTTCTTATCACATTATGAATTGTGGTATACAGCCATTGGGTACTCAGTAGATGCATTGGATATACTTTTCCTTCCATTTTGGTTAACTCATCTGTAAATTGCCAGAATGATACCACTTTGTAATGATGACATACTGCTTTTCAATATTTTTGCGGGGAAAAGAAATACATTTCTACTGTTTGTAGCGTGGTGCTAGAAAACTTTATATCTTAGCTCATTTAACTTTCACAAGGAAATCAAATCCCTAGGGCAGGTATAATTATCCCCATTTCCCCACCAACAAAACTAGGACTCAAAGAAACTAGGGGGCTTGACCTAGATAACATAGCTGTCAGAGTTGGGAGTCAGGCTCAGGTCTGTTTTGTTTTTGCCTTTCAGTCCCACTGTCTTTGCAGATGGATTTCAAAATTTAATTTTATTACAATCTACTGTGCTGCCATTACATGAACTCTTGGTGTTTAACAAAATTGGTAAACTATCAATTGATTACAAAAATCTGGAGGTGCAAAGTACATTGAACAGACCAAAGCTTTAACCGAAAGTAGTACTTTGATCCCTGTTGCACTAAATGGTTGTTTCTCTTGAAATGATTGGCTCAAAGACTTAATCTTGTTTGCTAGTTTGAAAGTACATTCTCTCTCCCACCCCCAGTTGGAAAGATTTTGGTGCCCAAAGTCCATGGACCATTTCCTTATTTTAAGGAATCTTGGTTCATAGAATTTTGACCTCTAATGATCTTTTGGGAATGGATCATTTAGCACTGATCAGTCTCTTGGGAGTGAAATTGCTTTGTCACAAAGGCAACAGGATATTTAACACAACCAGAATATCAACAGTGAAGGGGTGTTGGTGTGAGTTACCAGAACAGGCGACATTCCCATTCACTGCATACATAAGCACTCACTCCACACACGCCCGCTCTTTTGGCCAGGGACAGTGGAATCTAAAACACTTAAGGCAGAGTTCTAAAGCTAGCACATTTCATTTTCATTGTCTTTTCTCCCCTTCCTGACTGGCATTAGGGTTTTGCTCTGTAGCACCCTTCTCCTGGCCCCAATGGCAAAAAATCTGTTGGCAGTGATGGGCTTCTCGGTGGACTGAGTTTTAGTCCATGGGTTAGTCTGTGGGGCTTTTGTGATAGGGGAGGATGAACGAGAATGGAGAAGATCCTGTCCCTACTTCCAAGGCCTTCCTAAAGTTAAGCCTGATTTAGTCCTTTTTTTGGTAACTATGGGAGGTCACCCGGGGAGCCAATAGCTACCGTTGGGAGATGGAATTTGTTGTTTTCACATTAGAACTTTTCCTATAAAGAAATTTTATGTGTAAGCAGCCAGACTATGCCCAGAATGGGACTGGAGACAAAATGATCATGTTTTAATTCTCAACGAGATCAATATTTGTATGAGAAGTACTCTTATTCTTAAAACATGGGGCACACCAACTCGCAAAGCATATCAAGCGTTTATCACTCCAGTTAGCGTAAATCAAGTAGAAGATTGTTATAATAAATCAGAAAAGAGACATGTATGAAGCCAGGTATTGCTGTTAAGACACAGAATTTGGGTCCAGACACATTGGATTTAAATGTTGGCTTGTCACTTAATAGAAGTGTGACTCTGGGTAATTAAAGTATCCTCTCTGTGCCTCTGTTTTCTCATTTGTAAACAAGGATAATGATAGCATCTATCTTCATATTTGCTATGGACATTAAATTAAAAGAATCAGTATTTTCAAAGTGATTAAGAGAATGCCTGGCATATTATAAATTCTATAGAGTATGTATATTGGCACAAATGTGTATATACATATTTGATCTTTCTCTGATGTGTGTGTGTATGTGTCACCTTGATGTTAGAGAGGGCAGCCTGATCTGTAAATGAGGGCCCATAGTTAAACCAAAAGATTTTGAGTATAGCACAGTAACACAGTCTAAAATGAAAAACTCACCTCATCCCTGTTGTCACTGTGTCTATACGAAGTGGGTACCTGGATTCTTGCTGAACTACAAAACCCCATAGGCCTACCAGTGTGAAAAAGCAATTTATATTTATACCTCAAGAGTTGAGACTTCTCATTACACTGATTATGTGTACAGTTCACGTTTAGAGACATTTGCGATTTGCGTGCACTGTGGTGATATGGAGATGAACGGGCCTGGTCTCCACTCAGGAATGCTGTTTATATTCCATAAACATGTTTCATGCCTGTGGGCAAGGGGTTAAGCATTACTGCATATCCTGGACAACTCTTCATTGTTTTATAGGCTTTTCTTTCTGAAAGCAGAGTCCATTTCTCTGAATATCAGGAAAGGGCCATCTGCCACACCAGAATAACAAATGGGAAGCATTTCCATTTTAGGTCCCTATTTTCTCTGATATGTAAGCTTTGTGAGAACCCAGGCCTGAAATGCATTTGGCAATGGAGAGTTTTATAAAATAGAAGCTGGATGGTTTGAGATAAAACATATCCTTTTCCCCCTTTTTCTCCAAACACAAGCTTTCCTTTCCTTTCCAGTTCTCTAGATATGTTTCTTTTTAGACAATAGTCATTAAAGCCAGATGTGGTCCTCTTCAAACTCACAACATGGCACAAATTCAGACCTGAGAGAGTTGTAAATGCTTTTGGCATTTGAAGGAACAGACCCAGTAAATACAGAAATATTTGGACTAGCACAGTTGGATTTGTATTTATGTCTTTCTTAATTGAAATTTCTGAGATGTGCTTTTCAATTTAATGGTCAGTGACTTAGCTTGCACTCTGTAGAATGGGACCGTGTGCCAGTAGGGTCCCTCTCTGCAGGAACTGCACGTAGAATATATAGCTTTCTGATGAATTTCACTTCATTTCCTTCCTGCTCTAATCCCCTAAACAGATCTTGGCCAGTTTAGTTTTCCTAAGCATAGCTCTGATCAAATTATTTTCCTTTGCATAAAACTCAAGTGAACCCCCATTGATTATAGTACCAAATATACAAATATACCAAATTCAGCATTCTTTGACATATGTCTTGATTCTCCCTTCATCTTCCAGTTCCTACTCGCCAGCTACAATTGGGCTCTTGTCTTTCCCTCCTTTTCCTACCCCCGACTCTAGTGTAGCCTCCACAGTCCTTGTACTGGCCCTAAACAGCTGCCAGAATGGTCTTTCTACAATTCCCCCACCCTCATCATGTTACTCCCTCAGGGAGAGACTCCGTGGGCCCCTCCAGGCCACAAGGTGCATCTACGGTTGTCAATGAGTGTGAGGCCTAGTCTCAGGCTCCAGGCACACGTGTGCTTCCCTGATGCAGGAGGCTCAGTGTGCTGAGTGCTCCAGGAGCCTAAGCCTGGCCTGCTGGGGTAGTGGCCAACGCTGAGGGGCATCCTGAGGCCTTTTGCATCCTCAAAGCGTCAGTGGAACTTGCCACTGTCTTCTGGCATCAAACCCAGGGGAAAGGCCACTCCACCTGGGAAAGAAGACCTGAAAAGAGGGTGCTGTTTTCTGATTGTTTTCCTGCCTTTGCTTGCAGGGAACATAAAGAAAGTCAATTCAGCTGCTAGCTTCTGGGCTTCAGGGTTTGCTTTTCTAACTCCCCTTCCGTGGACTCCTTGTGGTTTGGAAATCTTTAGGCCTCGCTGCTTGCCTGCCCTTCTAATCCCTCTGTGTTTGAACTGAACTCTGGACTCCTTTTTCCTGACTGACTCAGTCTTTGGATGTTTCATGAGGAATTGCCCCTCGGGAGGCTTCTTCTGAGAAGGGGGGAGCAGAGGGAATAGAAGGTTGAGGACGTGGGGAGCCAGGTTGCCACGTGCTTTATCCTCAGCCTGTGGGGAAGCACAGAGTTTGCAGTGGAGGCCAGCGTGGTCAGATTAGTGTTTTAGGATAATCACTGTCAGCAGTCAGGAGCCACAGGGGTGGGTTAGGAGGCTCGGAATTGAGGGAGAGATGAGGAGGACCAGAACCTCATCAGTGTCCCTGTCAACCTCTTGTCCTTGATATTGCAGGAGTCAGGTAGGCAGGTAAGAGGAGATGGGGTCCCAGAGGGAACACTGGAGATTTTGTCAGGGGAACAGCTCCAAAGATGATTCTGGAGGGGTGGGGGGGAGTGGGTGGGATGTGTGTGCTGACTGCACAGACCACACCCTTCTCAGGGCCTGGCAGCCTGGTGTTCCTCCCAGCCCCTGCCCACTGAGGGAAGGGGAAAGCGCAAAAGAGAGGAGAGCTGTTTGATTCTACCATAGAACTCAGTGCTGAAAAAAGCTGGCTGGTTATGGAAAATGAAAACCAGAGGATGTGGTTTGGGTTGTCGCTGAAAAGGATCTCTATTTCTGTGTGGAAGTATATTTTCAGATGAGTTAATGTGAAGAAAGAAGCTGGCCTCTCTGGAAGGGCTGCTCCTTAAAGGCACGGTACCTCAGAGACACTGGGAACTGCCAAAGCTCCAGCTGCGTGCGTCTTCAATGGTAGCACCCTCAGGGTGGTGGTTAGGCTTGGCTGAGCCTCTCCGCTTCTAGTCCCCATTTTGTCCATAACTCATGGAGTGGTGTTAGACGAGACACTTCATTTCCCCCAGACTCCATTTCACAACCTGTAAAAGGCAGCTCCATCTTTTAGGAGGTGACAGGAGGTGCAATTAATTTGTGTTTGTGAAGTACTCAGAGGTCCCCAGATGAAAGCCACTGTGTAAATAGCTGAATCTTCTTCACATGGATCGAGTCTGTGGTTTCTTAGTCAAGCTCATAGGTGATCGCTAAGTGGGGAGACTGGTTTTCATGATTTCATATTCAGATCCTTGGAGGATACGTATTTTCTTCCAGTCTCTTTCGTTCTTCTTTAAGCATATGATTTAGGAAAATTAAAAAAAAAATATGGAGCTGTACAGACAGTAATATAATGAACAGCTGTATACCCACCAACTGGAATGAACAAATATTGACTTTTTTCTTAACAGAATAAAAAAATTTCTATTATTGAGATAACATTGGTTTATGATACTGTGTGTGATTTAGGGGAATACGTTCATATTTCCTCACAGTTAACAATTTATATTAGTATTTAAACTATTTTTAACCTAACAATACACCATAAATTGTATGTGGGTTTTAAAACTAGTTTGTTTTTGAAATGAGAGAAAAAGATAAAAATAAAGCCATTTGTATAGCCTGCATCACATCCACTTACCTTTCTCTGATCCCCGAGGTGCGTGTGCGGTTCATGCAGCCCGCTGGGTGGCTGTAGTTTCCCTCTGTACATAACAAAACCAAGTCCCACAAAGATGTGAGTGAACAGAGCTGGGAGTCTGGAGTCAGGCACATCAGGGTTTGATACTACTTCTGATCTGTGTTCTTTGGCCTCCTTGGGGCTCAGTTTCCCCATCTTTAACCTGGCAATGATGAGCTTTCAGTATAGTTAACAATGTAGATAATATTAAGTGGCTGCTGTTTCAATAAAGGGTAACTGATATTATTTAACTGTTTATGTTTTTACCTCTCCCTTTTTACCTAGATGAAAAACCTTTTGAGAGCTGCCCCTAGTCTGTCTCAAATACCCATTGTGTTATTTATGGTGTCTCTTAGCTCAGTGTAAAAGCTGATTATTTTTGAAAAATTATTGAAATGGTCCACTTTCAGACTGAGTTCAGCTGTACACAAGTCATTGTGTTCTCAACACACCCTGGTAACACTGGGGTGTTGATTCTCTAAGTCTCACGTTAGTCAGTGTGTGAAAACAGGGATGTGGGGCCCCTTCCTTTACTTGATTTTCTTAACGTCCTGAATTTTACATTGTTGATATTGCAGGTGAATTTTTGAAGATTATATCCTCATCCCACTGTTAAATGCTCTTTTTGCAGTGACCCTACCCACCCACCATGGTTCGGATGTCCATCTCTGCAGAACATGGGAGCTAGCACACAGAAGACAAAGGGAACATGGGACATAGTGGTCATAGGAACACAGGACAAAGAACACAAGGGTGAGGAACACTGGACACAGACGTTGGCAGGAAAAGGACAGCAGGGGGCACCAAACCCGCACGGTTCTGCAGGGAGGTGGTGCTTGCGTGAGGAGGGCCTCAAGCTCGTGTTTTGATTAATTTGCTTGTGTCTCTTTTCTGGGATTTGGTCATTTCTTTCTATGAGTTATTTTTTTTTATAATATATATTTTTATTGTTATTTATGTCTTTTACATTTTGTATTCCCCTTGGGTAGCCCACCACCAATTCACCCGTGATCCATCTCCATGGTCCCTTGTGTACTTTTCTATTCCATTTTGTGCCCTTTTCCTTCCCTCCTTCCGCCTCCCTCCTCCTCCCCCCCCCCCACCCCCGGCCTAAATTCCACCGCAGCACAGTAGAGAATGTTTTTTGTTAAAGCAACAAACAAACCTCCTTCCTTTTTTGAAAAAGAAACAGATTGTAGGAATCCCCAGGAGGTGTCTCAGGGTCTTTTGGGGCACTATGATGGGCAGAATCTGTCATCACCAAGAGGTGATTGATTGCATTTGACCATCTTCAATCAGGAGTCAGAGACCATGTAGGGGTGTTGTGGTCTGAAGGTTTGTGTCCACCTCTCTAACAAATTCATATGTTGACTCCTGTCACCCCAGTGTGATGGTGTTAGGAGGTGGGACCTTTTAGAGGGATCAGGTGATGAGGGTAGAGCTTTCTTAAGTGGGATTAGTGCCCATGTGAAAGAAACTCCAGAGTCCCCTCACACTTCCACCTTGTGAGGACACAGCGAGAAGATGGTTGTCTAGGGACCAGGAAGCCTCACCAGACACTGAATTTTCTGGAGTTTTGATTTTGGACTTGCCAGCCTCCATAGCTGAGAAATAAATGTTTGTTGTTTAAGCATCCCAGACTATGGTATTTTTATTATAGCAGCTTGAACTGAGATGTGTTGCAAAACATAAGCTGAAACATATTTTTCTAAGTTCTATTATTTGCGGTGAGTTCTTATAGCAAGTATTGTATCTGGTATAGTTTACATCTGTTTGATATAGAATCTTCATAGAGTTTCAGACTTGGGTACTAGATAAAGATCATCTTTATCTAGTCAGTTACATCGCACCTCTCCAGTTTTTGACATACACACATCAGCTATTTTATTTGTTTAATATTTTAACATCCACATTCATAAAACTACATGAATTGGTTATAAACGAAAACCACTACCATGAATGGAAAATTAGTATTCTTCAAATATATGTTAAGATAAAGAGTTAACATTAACTCATATACTGCCTTTATTTTGCATATGTGGAATTGATGTAAATTGTCCCAAATCTCTGTGAGCTGCAGAGCTGAATTTAGCCAGGTGTGTTTCCTTTCTGGTACATGACCGGGGACAGGAAGAAACAGTTGGTTAAACCAGTAGGTCTTTTGATTTGGGGTGGTTCACAAAATTGTGGAGGTGTCGGTGTCCATCCTCCCTTTTTAAGGCATTTCATCCTGTTGCTGAGTGTGCAAGCCAAAGCCGTGCTTGGGTCAAGATGGGGCTGGAGGCTCTCTCTGGGTTGTATTGTTTGGAGCAGTGACTTCCTGGATGTTTTGATTGTCCACTGTGAGCAGTGAAAAGTGCTGAGTGTGCACCTCCAGCAGACACACACTCATTTATTTGTAATCTTACATATGCTTTGTGGTAACAATATATTATACTCATTATACAGTATGCATAAAAATTAAGAAAATGCATGGTTAGAATAATGTAAACAGTATTTTAAAATGTCTTGTTAATTGCGGTGGTTTCATTACTATCATTAGCTGATATCTCAGGCACTACTGAGGACTAGGTTCCTCATTGCCAATGTATATGTCAAACTACATTCCAAATGGCCTTGAGAATTTAAAACCTTTTGGACTTCTGTGTGAAATCTGATAACAGTGTCATTGTTTTGCCTTACATTGTGGCTGACAAAGAATTTGTCACTTTTGCCTTTTTCTTGCATGATTACTTCCATCTATGGTTTCTTTTTATAAAAAGATATGTGCTTCTTGTTCATTTTCGGTATGGTTAGTTTAGGTAAAAACTAGATCTGCTCTGTTATTCCACTTAACTAGGTTCGTCTTTAATGTATGGCGTTGTGCTGAAAGAGAACCCAGAAGAGAAGTTGCCACTGTCCACTAAATATCCACTAGGCCCCCAGGGTGAATTCTGAAGACCCTCAGTGACTGTCGTCGCTGATGAATGGATCAGGTGAAGGTGTGAAAAGTCATTGCTTTTAGTGAGTATTAATAATGCTTATTTTATCTTGTATTTAATAATATAAAAATGTATACATGGAGGGTGTATTTTTCCTTAGACCCTCTCGATCATCTTTTGCAACCCGCAAAATCTAGAGATCACAAATGTCAAGATATAATCCCAGTGCTTTAACTTGACCCATAAAGCCCTTCATGGTCCAACTTCGGTTTATCTTTTGAACTTGACTTTCAACTCAAGCCCTACCATCTGACCCCGTCTGTGGTTTTTTCCCGGGAGACTGAACTGCGCAGCTGAGGCATTCTAGTCTTCCTTGTATTTTCTGAGTCCAGCTCAGTGCCAGAGACAGCACATTCCTAGATCTTAAAGCAAAAGTGCTGCTGTGAAGAGCACACTACAGACAGTGGGACCACACCCCCCTGTCTCTGCAGGCAAGGTGGCCTGGCCCCCCACATGGGCCTGCATGGCAGGAGCTTATGGGCCTGCAGTGCCTGCCACAGACAGAACAGGACAGCAGAGCGCTGAGCAGATGGGGAGAACGCAAGCTTTGCAGCACATCTTTCTACCCTCTGCTATCACTGTGTCATCCCTGCCAGACGGCCTGTCCCTGGGCAGCGCCACTGTGACATGCTCTCTCCTTGTGAAGCCTTCCTGGGCCTTTTCTCGGGTGTTTTCAGGAGTTCTAGATATAAAGCCAGATGGCTTCACCCACTCTCCCTGTCCCGCTTCTGTTTCAGGGTCAGGGACGTGAAGAGGTATTTTTAGTGTGTGTGTGTTGGGGGGTGTCGGGAAGGCAGAGTGACGAGTTTCACCTGGATCCTGGAGATGGGCACCTGGTACTGTGCTGGGCAGATATAGTTCTGATTGTGGGATATGCTTGCTTTTTAATGTGTATTGCAATTTCTAGTGTTTCCCCCCAATCTTCTTAGCTCTTCTGTCCTAATGGAAGTTGGTGGGGGGAGGGTATCCTCACAGACCTGAGTTGCTTTGAAACATAGGGGTGCTGGTTAGGCAGACCAGAGGGGGCCTTGTTCCCAGGGCATTGGCTCGTGAGGGATGCAGAATGACAAGTTGGCAGCTTCTTTAGTTGAACCATCCCATAAACCAGGATTCATAAGCTCAGACAATGCACAGCATTTTGGTCAAAGGGGAGGTGGGGCTTATCTCAGCCCTACTAGGGTTTCCTTATACCTGGGGACTGGCATTTGGTACTTCAGCTTCTAGGACATTTCTCTTTGAGGGAAAAAATATCTTCTTGTTTTTCTATTTCTGAGCACATCTTTACAGAGGAGAAGTACTGGGTCGTTATTACTGAAAACCCAGTGAAGACATTAACAGTCTGCTGGGCTGTGGAATGGGGGGGGGGGGACTTGAAAGGGGCTGAAGAATTCAGAGTGGACGGACTTTTCATCATAAACCTCGAAGAACTGGCACCATCCTGCCAGTCAGCAGGATGATGATTCCCGAGTGTTGTGAGTAGGCTGGAGGGGGTGTTCATTTGTATGTTTGCAGGCCCGAGGTTTATGTACCTTAGAAATGGACTCATCAGCTGTTCCTTCTGTGGCAGCCTGCTCTCCCTGGAAGCAACCACAGACTGAAGTGTGTCAGGAATCTCACACATTTTCACTTTGCGGTGCTGCAGCTTTCTAAGCATTTTTGGATGCACGGTTACTTCAATAACATTTATTTGAATGCTGGGGATGCGAGACAGACTTGGTACCTGCCTCAGAGCCAATCTTTTTCATCCGGTCACTGCAATAACTTTGTAACACAGGCAGGAGAGGAGCATAGCTTCATTTTACCACAGGGAAACTGATGTTTAGAGACATGAAAGAACTTGCACAGAGCAGAACAAGTGGAAGGAGGAGGGTGGGAAGCCAAATCCAGTCCTCTTTATGCCTTCTGTGGAGGATTAGTGGTCAGGAATGGGGTCTCTTGAGATGCAGGTCTAGCAGCTTCTGGGGTGAATCTCCCATTATCACCATTTAAGATATATGTGACCTTGGAAAGTTATGTGGGTGTAATGGGCCAAGGGGCCGGTGACTGATGTGCTTTTCCCCCATCTGCAGAACACCCTGTTAAGGAGATTAGAGCCATGGGTGGGAGTCGGGTGTGTATCATTGGACTCACTCCCTAATCCAACATACAGTTTGAGCCACCCTTTTCTGTCAATAAAAAGGCCAGGATCTTGCTCTCAAGAGCATCCTGCATTCCGTAGCCTGCTCCATGACTCCGTGTCATCAGTGTGGTGTTGCTCCCTACGCAGCAAAGTTACTTGACATATTTCATCATTTATAAAAGGAGGTTGTAGGGTAAATGGATTGATCAGGCTCTTTGCACCACTAGCCTCTGTGGCTATCACCTTCGGCCTTGATCGTGTTACTGCGGAGGCACTCGGGAGTGTGGGCGCGGGGCACGCGTGCCTGATGGTGGACACCTGGAGTATGGGTGTGGGATGCGTAGGTGTGCGCACCTGAACCTAGAGGTCAGGGATATAGGGTGGTGTCACTCAGAGACGGAGGATGGTTACGGAATGTTGGCTGTGAGAGTCACTTTAAAAGTGACTGCAGGATGTCTCTCTCTTGTTTGGTTCCACTATATTCCTGTTATAAGTGAATCCATTTGGTATTTTTCTCTTTCTTTCTGGCTTATTTCACTTGGCATGATCCCTTCTAGTTCCATGGGTCACAGGTGAATTGGTGGTGGGTTACCCAAGGGGACTACACAATGTAAAAAATATAAATAACAATAAAAAATATATAAAAAAATGAAAGTGACTGCAGGAGAGGTGAGCCCATGAGAGAACGCGAGAGAGCTGTAGCGGCAGGATGACCGCAGGGAGCACAGGTTCCCTACAGAGCTGCGCAGATGGGTCTAAAGGAAAGGAGTCCTGGAGCTCTCAGTGGCTTTTTAGGCCTTTGATGGTCTCTTGTAGAGAGGCAACCAGGTACAGGGCAGGCAATGGGGCCGGGGGACCAGGAGGTTGGCAGGCCTTCCAGCCCCTGGCAAATCTTCACCACTCTCTCGGGCTCTCTGGCAGCGTCTCGTGGCCTCTCTGCTACACCCTGAATAGTCCCCTGCTCCACGCTTTAGTCTCTCCTGATTCTTCTGCTGCTCTAATTCTTCTGCCACTTCTGCCACTTCTTATAAGCCCAGTCACGCACCTGAACCTCTAGGTTCAGGTGCGCACACTTACGCATCCCACACCCATACTCCAGATGTCCACTATCAGTCTGGTGCGCCCACTCACGCAGGCCCACACCCTACTCCAGGTGCCTGCCATCAGGCACACGTGTAGGCCTGCAGAGTTCTATCATTGAGGGGAGGGCGGAAAAACCTGATTATTTTTCCACTTACCCTTCAGAGCCCAGAGAAAGAGTAAAGAGAGCCCTTCATGAGAGGGTGGGAGGCTAGGTTGCTTGCCTCCCAACTCCCCTGCCCAGCTGGTGCCTGCCTCTTTGCATGCCAGTCTGCTTGCCTGGTGTGTCTGTGTACCTGGTTCCCCAAGAGACCATTAAAGCCTGAAAAACCCACTGAGGGCTCCAGAACTCTCCTTTATTCATCTGCCTGAATAGACAGTGAACCTGCCCTGTCCTTGCTTGCACAAGAGAGGTGATAGTTACTCCTTTGGATTATTTTGAAGGTGAAATGAGACAAGGTTTGTAACACTTTAACTTGTCACTTGAATAAATGTACTTAATAAACGGCAGTTGTTACTGTGATTGTTATTATAAGACCCAGCTAATTCTGTCTTTGGAGATACCAAGGATGAATCTAGGAGACTTTGTATCTATAATGTATGTAATTTACCATTAAAAAGCATGCTAGGGTTCAACACTTTTTTTTAAAGGTTTATTTATTTATGCATAAAAGCTGGGGTACAGGCCAGAGGCAGGGGGCGGCGAGAGGGTTCACCAGAGACAGAGTGGGGAGCAGAACAGGTAGATCGATGGAAATACGCTGCTGAGGGGACCAGTGGGCGAAGCAGGAGAGGTCTGCCACACCATGTGAGAATCTCCCCGGCTAGGCGTCGAACCCACATCTCCGCTGCCCCACAGCGCAGCGCCTAACTGCTGTGCCATCTGGGAAGCCTTCAACACTCACTTTAGCAAAACCCTTCAAAATTTGCTGAAATTGATTACCCACTTGTTGATTGTGGGTAAGGATAGCAAAACATACCCTGTTATTAGTATTAGTGTTACTATTACTAATTATGACAGTCATGATTACTATTATACTACTAATTATTGTTCTTATTATTTGCTTTCCTAGATGTTACCTTTGCCTCTTAGGGCATGAGAATACTGCTAAATAATAAGGACTAGCTGATGTTTATTCAGTTTTTCTATTTAGAGTCTTGATTTTAAATATGTCATTAATGGGGCATCTTTGTTTGCTGATAGGAAACGGGTCCCTCTTTACCCACTCCTGCAAAAGATCACTAAAACAAATGACAAAAATTTGAGGAGGCCTAGTCCTGAAATTGAAGGTAGGAAAACAGTTGCTTAATAACCAAGGGTCCTTGCTATGAAGAACAGTTATCAAATTAACATCCCAGTGTCATAAACTCAGTTTGAGGCAGGCATGGAACAAAGAGAGGGTAAGAGATACTAGAGTTCACTTTAAACAGAGAAGAGGAATGTTAGGCACATTAGCATGTGTCTTTAAAATAAATTTTTATTGAGGCAACATGGTTTATAACTTACAAGAGTTTCAGGGGCATAGAAGTATAATTTGATAAGTGTATCCACTACATCATGACCCCACCAAACATCTAGTTTCCACCCATCACCATGTCTTGATCCACCTTTGCCTGTTTTACCCATCCAGTGCCCCTTATCCTCTGGTAACTACCTCTCTGTTAGTATCTAAGAGCTTGTTTTAATTGTTCACTTACTCTGTTTCTTTATCTTCCACATATGAGGGAAATTGTATGACTTTTGTCCTTCTTCTGATTTATTTTGCTTACCACAGTACCTTCAGGGTCCATCCATGTTGTCACAAATGGAAGGATTTCATCTATCTTTTAAAAATAGCCTAGGGCCTCCCTGGTGGCACAGCGGTTAAGCACTGCGCTGTGGAGCTGTTAGCAGTGGCGACATGAGTTCGACGCCCGGCCGGGGAGATTCCCACATGGCTTGGCAGACCTCTCCTGCCTCGCCCGCTGCTCCCCTCAGCAGTGTATTTCTGTCAATCTGCCTGTTCTGCTCCCCACTCTGTCTCTGGTGAACCCTCTGGCCGCCCCATGCCTCTGGCCTATACCCCAGCTTGTATGCATAAATAAATAAATCTTCCAAAAAAAATAGCCTAGTAGTCCACTGTGTACACACCCCACATTTCTTGATCTACTCGTCTGTTAATGGCCTCTTAGATGGTTTCCATATCCTGGCGATTGTGAATAATAATACTGCAGTGAACACGGGGATGCATATAGCTCTTCAGAGTATTTTCATATTCTCCAGGTAAATACCCAGAAATTTAATAGCTGGATCAGTACTGCTCTTGTTGATTTTTTTTGAAGAGTCTCTTTGTTGTTATACATAGTGGCATTCACACCTTTAAGTGGGTGTCGGCCAAGTAGGTAACTGACACGTTGCCCAGCTCCAAAGGAGCTGGCTTTTCTGGCAGCTCACAGGGTTCACTCCAATGTAACAGTCTTGGTCTTCTTTTGACAATCAACTAGGGGTCCTCATTGCAGGAACAGTAATTCCAAATAACATACTTCATGGGCCGATCCCAGCTGGCAAATTCTACTTTTGTGAAGGTGCATGGTATGAAATAGAGTGAGAATAGGCTGGGTTATATGCAAATTATTTATTGAAAAAATTCTTGTTCTTACTTTTTTCATTCCTTCCCTGCTTTTCCTCCTTTCAAATGCCAGATGTTTTGTTTGGTTACATTTGAGTGTAATTTTTCTCATTGGGGTAGAGAATGAGGGACCTAGATGTGTTGGGATAGGTCAGGGTTTCTGTTTCTTCCTGGTTTTGTGCTGTCTTGATTTAAAACTTAGGGTTGGGGCCTCCCTGGTGGCGCAGCAGTTAAGTGCTGCGCTGTGGAGCTGTTGGCAGTGGCAATGCAAGTTCGACGCCCAGCAGGGGAGATTCCCACATGGCGCAGCAAACCTCTCCTGCCTCACCCGCTGCTCCCCTCAGCAGTGCGTTTCCGTCGATCTGCCTGTTCTGCTCCCCACTCTGTCTCTGGTGAACCCTCTCGCTGCTCCACGTCTCTGGCCTATACCCCAGCTTGTATGCATAAATAAATAAATCTTTAAAAAAATAAATAAAACTTAGGGTTATTTGAAGTACATTTAACTTATGATATATCTCCTTCAAATGAAGGATTCAAGTTTTTCTGGAACTTGTAACTTCTGCTGTATTTTTCCCTACATAAATCATCCATTGTTGAATTATTCTATGTCTTGGTCTTGCTAATGCAAAAGCCTCTTTTTTGGAATGTGAATTTTATTTTGTTGCACAAGTTCAATGAAGATTAATTCGTTCTTTTGGGGGTGTTTGTTTAGTTTTAATTCTGTACTGGTACCATGTTTACTTCAGAATAGTGTTAGGGAGTCCCACTTGTTCCTCGAGTTTTCTAGAATAGTGGACCTCAACCCTGGCTGGAATTAGACTCACCTGGGGACTTTACCAGAAACCAGTGTGTGGACCTTGTGTTCAAAGGTTGTTTAGTTGGCCTGGAATGGCTCAGCGTTTGGCCCATTTCCAGGAGTTTCTTTTTTTTTTTTTATTGTTATTTATATCTTTTACATTTTGTATTACCCTTGGGTAACCCACCACCAATTCACCCGTGATCCATCTCCACGGTCCCTTGTGTTCTTTTCTACTCCATTTTGTGTCTTTACCCTCACCCCCCACCCCCCCAACTGAGTGTCTCTCTCCTATTTGGTGTCCTTATAGTCCTGTTATAAGCGAAACCATTCGATATTTTTCTCTTTCTTTCTGGCTTATTTCACTGAGTATGATCCCCTCTAATTCCATCCATGTCGCTGCAAATTGCATGTGTTTATCTCCTTTGAATGCTGAATAGTATTCCATTGTGTATATGTACCACATCTTCTTGATCTAATCATCTATTTTTGGACATCTGGGTTTCTTCCATACCTTTGCTATTGTGAACAGTGCCACAATGAACGTTACGGGTGCATGTATCCTTTTGGATTAGTGTTTTGGTGTCCTTTGGGTAGATTCCCAAAAGTGGTATTGCTGGGTCGTATGGAAGCTCCATGTTTAGCAGTTTGGGGAATTGCCATACAGCTTTCCATAGTGGTTGGACCAGTTCGCATTCCCACCAGCAGTGTAGAAGAGTTCCTTTTTCTCCACATCCTTTCCAGCATTTGTTGTTGCCTGTATTTTTAATGTGTGCCATCCTCACAGGTGTGAGGTGGTATCTCATTGTGGTTTTGATTTACATTTCCTTGATTATAAGTGATGTTGAACATTTTTTCATATGCCTGTTGGCCATTTGCTTTTCTTCTTTGGAGAAGTGCCTTTTGAGCTCTTCTGCCCATTTTTTGACTGGATTATTGGCTTTGTTTTTGTTGAGTTGTGTGAATTCCTTGTAAATTTTTGTTATCATTTATCGGTTATCTTGTGTGCGAAGATATTTTCCCAGTTGATAGGGTATCTGTTAATTTTGGTTAATGTCTCTTTTGCTGTACAGAGCTTTTTATTTTGATGTAATCCCATCTGTTTATCTTGTCCTTCACTTCCTTCACTTTGGGGGATGTGTCTTTAAAGATTTTGCTGAGATGTATGTCCTGTAGAGTTTTGCCTATATTTTCTTCCATAAATTTTATGATTGCAGGTCTTATGTTCAGGTCTTTTATCCATTTTGAGTTGGCTTTGTGCAGGGTGTGAGGTATTAGTCTAGCTTCATATTTTTTGCATGTGGCTGTCCAGTTTTCCGAGCACCATTTATTGAATAGACTATCCTTGTTCCACTGCATTTTCTTTGCTCCTTTGTCAAAGATTAGTTGTTCATAGATATGCAGCTTTAATTCTGGGTATTCTATTCGGTTCCATTGATCTTTGTGTCTGTTTTTGTTCCAGTACCATGCTGTTTTAATTATTACAGCTTTGTAGTATAGTTTGAAATCAGGGAGTGAAATTCCTCCATTTTCTTTCTTTTTAGTCAGGAGGGCTTTAGCTATGTGAGGTTTTTTGTAGTTCCATATGAATTTCATGAGTATTCGATCTATTTCTTTGAAGAATGTCATTGAGATTTTAATTAGAATAGTGTTGAATCTGTAAATTGCTTTTGGTAGGATTGCCATTTTGATAATGTTAATCCTTCCAATCCATGAGCAAGGGATGCCTTTCTATTTTCTTGTGTCGTCTTCTATTTCTTTCAACAGTGTTTTATAGTTTTCTTGGTATAAGTCTTTTATGTCTTTTGTTAGATTTATTCCCAGGTATTTGATTTTTTTGGTTTTGATTTTGAAGGGGATGGATCTCTTAATTTCTTCTTCTTCAGATTGGATGTTTGCATATAGGAATGCTACTGATTTTTGTGTGTTGATTTTATATCCTGCTACTTTACTGAACTGGTCTATGAGTTTGAGTAGTTTTTCTATGGAGTTTTTGGGGTTTTGTATATATATTATCATATCGTCTGCAAATAGAGACAGTTTAATTTCTTCCTTTCCTATTTGGATCCCTTGAATGTCTTTCTCTTGTCTAATTGCTCTGACTAGGACTTCCAGTATTATATTGAAAAGTAATGGTGAGAGTGGACATCCTTGCCCTGTTCCTGATCTTAGTGAAAAGGCCTTCAGCTTCTCACCGTTGAGGATAATATTGGCTGTGGGTTTGTCGTATATAGCTTTTATTATGTTGAGGTATGTTCCTTCTATCCCAAGGATTTCAAGGGATTTTATCATAAATGGGTGTTGCGCTTTGTCAAATGCTTTCTCAGTGTCTATTGATATGATCATATGGTCTTTATTTTTCTTTTTGTTGATGTGCAGGATTACATTGATTGATTTTCAGATGTTGAACCATCCCTGTATCCCTGGAATAAATCCCACTTGGTTGTGGTGTATTATTTTGGTTGCATTGTTGGATCCTGTTGGCCAAGATTTTGTTAAATATTTTTGCATCATTATTCATTAGAGAGATTGATCTGTAGTTTTCTTTTTTTGTGTTGTCTTTGTCTGGTTTTGGTATTCAAGTAATGTTTGCTTCATAGAATGTGTTTGGTAGTACTCCTTCCTTCCTGATTTTTTGAAAGAATTTGTGAAGTATAGGGACTATTTACTTTTTGAATGTTTGTTAGAATTCATTTGTGAAACCATCTGGTCCTGGGCTTTTGTTTTTGGGGAGGTTTTTAATTACTGTTTCAGTTTCACTGCTTGTGATTGGTTTAGGTGTTCTATATCTTCTTTGTCTAGTTTTGGTGATTGTACAGTTCTAGGAATTTGTCAATTTCCTCTAGGTTGTTGTATTTGTTTCTGTATAGCTGTTCATAGTAATCTCTGATTATTCTTTTGATTTTTGCTGTGTCCGTTGTGATTTCTCCTCTTTCATATGATCCTGTTTATTTGTGTTTTCTGTCATTTTTTCTTTGTAAGCCTGGCTAGTTTGTCTATTTTGTTTATTTTTTCAAAGAACCAGCTTTTGGTTTCATTGATCTTCTGGATTTTTTTTTTAATTTCCACTTCGTTTATTTCTACTTTGATTTTTATTATTTCCTTTCTTAAACTGTCTTTTGGGTTTTTTTGTTGTTCATTTTCTAGTTCTTTGAGATATGAGATTACGTTGTTTCTTTGAGTTGTTTCTTGTTTCTTGATGCGGGCTTGTAATGATACATATTTTCCTCTTATTACTGCTTCTGCTGTGTCCCAGACATTCTGGAAAGTTGTGTTCTCATTGTCATTCAGTTCTAGTTATTTTTTAATTTCTTCTTTGATCTCTTCGTTGATCCATTGGTCTTCCAGTAATGTGGGCTTCAGTCTCCATGAGGTAAGAGGGTTTCTTTTTTTCTTTTCATGGTTTATTTCTAATTTGGCTCCTTTATGGTCAGAGAAGAAGGTTGGTATGATTTTGATCTTAGTGTATCTGTTGAGGTTTGTTTTGTGCCCTAATATGTGATCAATCCTGGAGTATGTTCTGTGTGCACTTGAGAAAAAGATGTATTCAGTTTTTCGGGGGTGTAGTGCCCTATAGATATTTATTAAACCCATGTGGTTAAGTCCTTATTTAGAGCTTTAGTGTCTTTGTTTATTTTTTGTCTTGTTGATCTGTCCAATGGTGAGACTGGAGTATTGAAGTCTCCTACTCTACATGCATTTTCTTTAATGTCTGTTTTCAGAGATAATAATAATTGTCTGATATATTTTGGTGCTCCTTCATTTGGGGAGTATATGTTGATGAGTGTTATATCTTCCTGTTTTTTTTTAAAGATTTATTTTTTTATGCATACAAGCTGGAGTACAGGCCAGAGGCATGGGGTGGCGAGAAGATTCACCAGAGACAGAGTGGGGACCAGAATAGGCAGATTGACAGAAATACACTGCTGAGGGGAGCAGCGGGTAGGGCAGGAGTGGTCTGCCATGCCATGTGGGAATCTCCCTGGCCAGGTGTTGAACTTGTGTTGCCGCTGCTGACAGCTCCACAGCGCAGCGCTTAAACGCTGCGCCACCAGGGAGGCCCTATATCTTCCTGTTTTATTGTCCCCTTTATCATGATGTAGTGACCAGCTGTGTCTCTTTTTACCTTCTTAAGTTTGAAGTTTATTTTATCTGATATAAGTATAGCTGTTCCTGCCTTCTTTTTTGGTCCGTTTGCTTGTAGGATTGTTTTCCAGCCTTTTACTTTCAATCTATGCTTATCTTTTGCAGCTGGATATGTTTCCTGTAGACAGCAGAAGGTTGGGTTCTGTTTTATGATCCAGTCTGCTACTCTGTGTCTTTTTATTGGTGCATTTAGTCCATTTACATTTAGGGTTAAAATTGATACATTGGTATCCGTATTTGCCAGTTTGTTTGCCTTTTTGTGATTCTAGTCCTTACCTTATTCTGCTTTTCCTAGTCACTCCTCTGTTGGTTTTGGCTTCAGTGCTTCTTGTAGTATTTTTTGGAGTGGGGGTTTGGTAGTAATGAATTTTTGAAGTTTCTGTTTGTCAGAGAAAGTCCTTATTCTATCTTCATAGAAGAAGGAGAGCTTTGCAGGGTAAAGTATTCTTGGTTGACATTTGTTGGCTTGGAGTTTGCTCTTCTTGCCTGTAGTGTTTCTTCAGAGAAGTCTGATGTCAACCTGATTGGCTTTCCTTTGTAGGTTATTTGTTTCTTTGTCCTCATCATTTTCAATATATTTTCCTTGTCTTGAATTCTCGATATCTTTACTATTATATGTTTTGCTGTTTTTTTGTTTCATTATAATAATTTGGAGATCTTCTGGCTTCCTGTATGTCAATTTTTGTTTCCTTTTTTATGTTTGAGAAGTTCTCTTCAATTATCTCCTTGAAAAGTTTCTCTGTTCCTTTGTCTTTCTCCTCTCCTTCTGGGATTCCTATGACTCTGATATTTCCTTTTTTCATGGTGTCAGATAGTTCTTGAAGCATTTCCGCATTCTTTTTCCTTTGTTTTTCTCTTTCCTTTTCTGTGTTGGTTCTTTCAGTATCTTTATCTTCCAGAGTGCTTCCCTCCATGTCTTTTATTATACTTTTCTGGCTCTCTACTGAAGTTTGTAAATCCTCCATTTTCTTCAATTTCATCTTTATGGATTCATTCTCGTTCTTCATTTCTTCATTTATATTCCTCAATTCTTTGTTTATGTTTCTTTCCTTCTCTACCTTTTCATTTAATTCTATCATTTTTTTATGGGTATTTTGAATTCTTTATCTGTTAGGCAGATGTAATCTTCTATGTTCATGTTATTGGGTTCTGGAGAAGGATTTTCTTTCTGTGGAGTTTTGTTTTCAGAGTCATTTGTACCTTTTTTCCTTCCCATTGTTGGCCTTCTGCTTTGCTCTGATCATAGTGTTCCTGTACCGCTGGTTAGGCATGACTCCTGGTTTCACTTGCTGAGGAGTGTTTGTGGCCAGTGTCTAAGCTGCTGTGGCTGGGTGTCGTCTGGGTACTCTTGTTTCTCTGTTGAACTTCTATGTCCCTCATGGCATGTCTCTGACGTGTTTCAGGGTCCAAGTAGAATTACAAGAGAAGAAGGGGTGTGTGAAAAGGGGGGTGTTACATAGGTTTAGAGGATAGGAGG
>PVIJ01008936.1:0-70319 GCA_004024925.1 Scalopus aquaticus | reverse complement strand
GCACCCCCCCCGCCCCCCCCCCTGCTGTGTGGCTCTTTGTTTTGGCAGCCCTAGTGAGTTAATGCAAGGGTGATAACTGGAGTGGTCCCAAGGGATCTAAGCATGCTGACACGCCAGTGAGGAAACTGAGGCCATGAGAGGTTAAATGGTTGCACCAGGTCACCCAGTTAGTGAGAGACAGAGCAGAGACTTGAACACAGGTATCTCTTGCTGACAGAGTCCTTCCCTTCATCAGATTGAGGCTCAATCTGCTGGAGTAGTCGGCAGCCCTGGATGTGTCTTTTTAACAGTCCTTTCCTAAGAGCTCTCCCAGAATCAGAAATTTATCTCTCCTGAGTGGATGTTTTGAGTTTGAAGAGTTATGGCTGTGACCTGCTGCTTCTGGGGGCTAAGCCAGTGATGACCAGGACCTTGGGAATTAACAGTGTTTAGGGAAGAGAGATTCAGGCACTTGAATTGGGTGAGAGGCAAGTTCCTCTCGTAACTCTCACATTCATTCCTGTTCAGAGCCGGAGAGCCTCTTAACTACCCCAGACCCCCAAACCCCAGCCTTTGGGGGTTGTAGATAACATTCTTGTAGGTTGCTGAGATGAAATATTAGCTAGTACAGATTTTGGTACATTTATCCAGAAAGTATTTGCTCAGTGAACTACTGAATAAAAAAGCTGTTCCAACTTATTTGTGACCATCTAGTGGGCAGGGGACATGCCACCATCTTTGTAGAACTTGACACCGTGTTTGGGCTGAGGCAGGAACTCATTCTTTCTTGTCCTGTGTTCCCTGTTTCTTCCAAGGACACCCCATCCTTTGACTCACCCAGATGCAAAATTCCTTTTCATACTGAACATATCTCCTCTCCTACCTGTCCCAGGACCTTGCTGAGATAAACAGCCTTTGCATTCTACCCAAGGACCCCTTGCTCCCTACCCTTCCTCTTCAGCCTCCCCTACAGCTCTCAACCTTCCTTAGCTGCCATGTGAACTGTTTAAACAGGCTTTTCTGCCTCAGGGCTAGAAAGCAGCAAGAATGCAATCAGAAGCAAAGATCTTTGTCCCATCAATGATATGTCCCAAGTTCCCGTAAGAGTGCCTGTTACTTGATAAATTCCAAGTGAATAAATCTTTCTTCATGGCTCCAGTGAGATTTACCTGCTAAACTGCAGCAGTGATTAAGTCATTTCTTGCTCCAAAGCTTTTCAATTATTTTCTATAAAAAGTACATTGATCTATATGGTTTGCTCTCAACATAGGTGATCTCTATTCTGAATTTGGGGTTTATCATTCTCATATATTGTGTGTGTTGTGGTGTTTGTACAGTTCTACATAATATGAATCCATACCATGAATCATAGTAATAATTTTGTATTATTTAACTTCCAGTTAAATGGCATCAAATATGTGTATGTGTGTACTTGACTCTTAACAGGTGGGGGTTAAGGGTAATGACCCCTCCCTATGGAATATTTGCATATAATTTATAATCACCCCCATAACTTCAGGTAATACAGCTGTAGATTCAATCAGCTGACATTCACAGGTTGTGAATTCATTAATGCAGGATCCATGGGTAGGAAAAATCCATGCGGAAGTGGACCTGTGTAGTCCAAACCCATGCTATTCAAGGGTCAACTGTATATCATGCTATTCAAGGGTCAATTATACATATCATTCTCCAGATTTTAAAAACTGAACTTTGTGTGATTATGTGTGTTGATAAATATGTGAATAGTCTATGAGAGCTTATAGAATTGTGTCTTTAAACTATATATTATGTTAAATGCATAGTTATAATTTATTTATAAATATTACTGTTGATGGATGGATAGTTTGGTTCTATTGTTCTAAGAAATATAAGAAGCCTCTCTAGGGTCTGTTCTCCCCCCTCTTTCTTGATCTTTATTAACAAAAGCCCAGAAGTTGAACTCTAAGGGTGGACAGAAATCTAAGAGTAGAGGTGAGGTGCTGACTATTTGTGTGTTAACATATTTTTCCCTATACATCAACAATACTGTTGGGTGCCTTTCCAACTACATTCCAGGGTCCCTGCTGGGCAATCAAAATGTCATCATGCATGCATATTTCTGGACTCTGCCCTTTTGGAGTTTACCTTCCAATGGGAGAGACTGTCATGGAGAAGGAAGAGCAGAATAAGATGATGTTCTAGAAGGAATTAGGAAGTATTCAAGATTGCAAAGGTACTCTGCAATTCTTTCCCAACAGTACTACCTTGGGCCACTACTGTGTTCTTCCTGGAGACCTCCTGACATACTGACTGCAGGCTAGGGCATCAGTAATAAGCCACAGCTAATGGGGTCTTGGGCATCCTGGTTGGAACCCAAGGAGGAGAAAAAGGGCTGCATTTGGGATCCTGCTCAGATATTAAGGAAAATTTAAGAGTAGCTAGTCTTCAGGGAGTGACTATGGTAGCACAGTTAGTAGGTAAACCTATGAATGTTGAAACTAACAAGGACAAGTGTAAGGGTTAGAGATAGCAATCAGTGGGTTGCATGAGACGATCCTGTCTAGACACTGGGGCACTTGGGTGGCAGTTACAGCTGAAGGGACAGCTGGGAAGGCATAGTCTTTTTCCATAAATAGTCTTTGCAATGTTGCCCTGCTCTCACAGGGAGGATTTTCCCAGCTGAATTTTCTGAATCCGTATCTGACAGACAAGCAGACACATTTCCTTATGTAAAACAACAACAATAACAATAACTATACCAGGTCCCATTCTATGGACTTCATTTGTATTTACTTATTAATATTTACTTATTAATCCTCACTGGAGCAGCTGGGGCAGATGAGGAAACAAGGCACTGATAGGTGAGGTCCACAGCAAGGAAGAGGAAGAGCTAGGATTTGAGTCTGCTGTCCTAATGCTTGGAGTTGTGAGGGACAGTGTGGCCTAATGGCTTAGGGCACAGTTTTAAGAGTCAGGTCACTAACCCCAGCTTTAAACACGCACAGATTCAATGACAAGCAATTCCATTCCCAAGTGAAATGAAATCACATGTCTGAACAATCCATAAGAATATTCATATCAGCCTTTTTCCATCTTTGTCCCAAACTGGAAATAATCCAAATGTCCCTAAACAGGAGAATGGATAAACACACTATAGTATATCTATATAAAGAAATGCTACACAGCAATAAAAAGAGCCTCTTTATGACCCAACAACATAGTTGAAGCTCAAACATTTCATGCTAACTGAACAAAGTGAGTCCCAGAAAGTACTCATCCTATGATTGCAATTTTATAAAATCCAAATATAGACATATAAAGTCTCTAGACCAAGATATCAGTTGCTGATGGTTATCGAAATAATCTGTTCCTGTAGGTGGTGGTTATAACAGTGTATAAAATTGTCAAAATTTATCAAATTGAGTATTTAAAATTTGTGAGCTCTATTGTGTGTAATTATAGTTTAATCAAGATAAAATCTTGGTTGTGTCACTTCCTGCCTATGCCATGTAACTTTTAAGTTACTTTACTTTCTAAGCTTGAGTTTTCTCATTTATAAAATGAAAGACACTGACAATTTTTCCAATTCTGATATATTTTTATCTTTATGTATCTTCTTAATTATCTAAAAGAAAATGTAGGAGAACATTTAACTGATCTTGGGATGGGAGAGGTTTATAAGCATAAAGCCATGGGACAAATCACAAAGAAACTGCTGTTAGATATAACTACATAAAAACAAAAAGCCAAAGCTGTCTGTAATAAAAAAAAAGGAGTATTTAATGGCAAAATGTCTATCATAAAGTGTTAAGAGAAAAAAGAGAGTAATAAAACACTTATACTACATGGTTCTATTTTATTTAAAAATAGTTTATATTTATGTAACTATGGACAGAGAAAAATCTAGAAAAGACTACACTAAAATGGCAGCAGTGATATCTTGGGCAGGAAAAGAGACCTGGGATAACAATTTTCTTTTCAAACTTTTCAGTATACAAATATGTATCTCCAAATTTCCTACAATAGGCATAAGTTAGACTTTCACTTATTTATTTTGAATGGAAAAGTATTATTATTACTTTTATAATCAAAGAACAAAATTTTTCATTTTTGGCCAGATGGGGAGGCACGACCTGGCTAGAAGCTCCTCTGCAAACATGAGGTGTGGGAGTGGGGTTGTCCCCTCCTTCTTCTCTGGTGGGCGTGGCTTGGCAAAACTTGATGCGCTGTTAACATCTTCAGTCTTCCCACCAGATGTGAATTCTCAGGAAGCATCACCCTCACTCCACTCCTGGAGGTTGCACATGTCAGCTGTCCTGAGCAGACGGTTGTGGCTTCCCTGTGTGTGATTTACACACATAGCTCCGACTAGGACCAGTCATTCCTCAAACACAGATATCGGTCATCAGCTGGAATAGGACATGTGTATGGATCCTTGTGAACCAATTCCCAGAGGGAAAATAAATAACTGACAGTGCATGCCCCTCACTCCGTGTTGAGTCAAGAAGAGTAAACATGTCTCTCACACAAAGTGTGGATTCTGACCACATAGTCTCACCACTTCCTAGGTTTGTGCTATATACAACTGTGTACCACTTCAGGCATTCTGGAACTCCTCTACGGCTTGTTCCAGCCTCCACTTGGCACAGCCCCCACCTGGACAATGCCTTGTCTAATGCTCATATTGAGTTCCTCTTGCTTCGGCCCTGGGCCCTCACTGGAACATTCCTCATCAGTCATGCATAGGTCCCCTCCTGCCATCATCTGAATGGGCAGAAATCATACTTTATGAAACCTCAATTAGAATACTCTGACAGGATCAAGTAGTACTTGATCTTAGTGGTAACTGGCTTGGTGATAATCATGTCATCTCTTCCCCTCTCCATTTTCTCCTAGTTTTGCCTTCTGGGAATGTATGCAAAAATATACAATTGGGGGTAGACAATTTTCTCAATTTCATCACCTTTAAAACAGGGATGATGTAATGGCATACAACTTTCAGGGTTGTTGAATGAATAAATGTCTATAGACCACTTGGGGCATGGTGAGTGCTCTATAAATGTGAGCTATTATTATTGGCTGGCTGTTGGTTAAGAGTCAGACATGTTTTCACCCATGTAAAGATCTAACCTTTTTCTTTACAAATTTGCAATATTCACACAGGAAGTGACTCTCAAAGAACTGCTTAAAGTCACAAAACCAGTTCTGGGTACAGCCATGATTCCTTCCAGCATGCTCTCCTGTATAGAACTCCCCTTTGCACTACTCTGCTTCTTGGACTCAAATCCAGTCCAAGTCTCCTGCTTGTACCTTCTGGCCCTACTGCTTGTCAGTGACTTTGGGGAATCACTTCAGAATTCTGAGTCTTGGGTTTTCTTATGTAAAATGAACGAAATATCTAACTGACCTGTTTCACAGCTTTGCCATTCTTTGGGTCAAATTACATACAAATATCTGAAAAGAGTCTTTCAAACTGTTAGTTGACCATATAGTTAAAACTTTGAGGTTGTATCAGTTTATTCTAGCTGCTTTCACAGAGAGACTTTATAACCCCATTAATTGAACAAAGTAAAAAACTATTTCTCATCCATATAGAGTCCTATTGATAAGGACTAAGCTCTGTCCCTTAGGGACCTTGATTGATGGAGATTTTGTATGTGTGGTTTCCAAGGTTGCCTAGGTGCCAGCATCCTGCTAAAGGTGTAGGAAAAGAGAGTTTGGAAAAGCCATATTTGTTTCTTGTCTACTTTAGCTGGAAGTGATCCAATCAGATTTCTACTCATCATTCCACTGGTGAGCCCTGATCACAAATGTATTTCCTGGCTGGGCTGCCATTTTCCAGTAGCAAGTCTGATCTTAGCAGATTGTTGGTGGACATGTGTAATCTTTGTCAATGAGACCCTGTGATTCAGAGTCCTTTTATTTAAAGAAGTAAATGAATTTAGTGAAGACTGGTGACACTATTTTCTCAGGATCACAAACTAAATTAATGACAGCATATGATCTTGAGTATAGTTATTCAGACTCATGTCAAGTGTTTCTATTGTTATTGCCACCTTTGCCATTATTACTGGAAATAGCTCATGGGAGAATTTTTTTCTTCACTCTCTTTAGAGATCCCTGGCAAAAACAATACTGGGGTGACTGTATTTTTGGTTTTCTATAACATTTCCCACATTTTGTTCAAATAACCAGCTGGATCTCAGTAACAGTGGTATTGGATTGCACCAATACCACCTTGACAGAAAGCTCTCTAGAACTGCTCTGTTGAACTATGGGAAATTTTTTTTCATGTATTTTAGAAATGTCACCTTTTTCTAGTCACAGACTCAGGCAGAAAGTTACAGGCATGTCTGTCCCCTGCTCCCATGGAGGCAAGTTCATCTGTGTCCCAACTCCATCTCCACGATTCTTTCCCCTTTCCCTTGTCTCCTTGCCTTTGCTGGGGTTGCCATGACCCCTGGTGAGGATCACTGGAAAGGTTTACCTGGCTCACCCACATTTACTTTCTCTATCCCCACAGGCATTTCTGAGGGGAACATAAGAATGTGACAGCTTCCCTTCCTGTGGAAAGCTGACCAACATGTCAAGTTTCTTTGCCTTTGGCTGGAATGATATCAGTGCAGAAGAGGAATGCTGGCTTTTTTGGCTGATGAGCAGCTTTGATTATCTGTCAGTCTTGAAATATGGGAAAACAATTTAATTGGTAGTTAGTAAATTCAATAGAAAGCATATTTTAAAGATGTCCACAGGAGTAAACATTGATAAATGTGTCTTGGAGGTGATTACATTGTGGACAACAACCATCTCTAACCTCTAGGCACTCAACAGCCACGATTTCTTGCTGGTTTGACACAGTTGACAGCTTCTAGCAGGACCAATAGCTAACACAAGCCTTTCAGTGCCTTTTAAGGCCAGCAAGTCTTAGGTTTAAGGACTGGGGAAGCATTTTATCTGCCAGGATTCAATCAGAGAAGCAGAACCACCATGATATATAATAAGGAATTCATTATAGGGATTTGGTCTCCTACAATTGTGGGAGTTGGTTAAAAGACTTATCAGAGGCCATTGATTCTTTGTCTGGAGCTAGAGCCTAAAGTCAGCAGGCATGCAGTTGGGAAATGAAATGGGAGAAGCAGGGAGAAATGGGAATGGACACAGATGATCCAGAAATCATGTGAATAGACTGGGATCTACATTGACTTCTTGTCACCTCTAAATCTCCAACTTTGATGATGGTCTGGGCAAGCCAGAATGTGCTGTCACACATCTGGCCCAGGATTTGCTAAGCTGCAGGGAGAGACTGGGACAGGGTTTGGAGCTGCTGCATTCTTAGGGTGAGTCAGCAGATTAGTGGCAGTTTGTGGGCAACCACAGCGTTGAGTAGCTTGCACCTAGTTTTTGAACATAAAAGGAACAGAGCATCAACTTCATTTTTTTGTCTTCTAGATCTCACACAAAAAGTGCCTTGTGGACAATGCCAGCCCAGAACTTTTGGGAAACTTAGTGCTTGTTTAGCTAAGTTGACTTGAGGCAAATTTACAACAATCCATCTTTGTAAATTTCTTATCCCATATGTACTTCTTAAAAGAGACAATAGCAAAGTCAGGCTTTCATCTAAAATAATCCAGCTATCCTTCATACAACTGAAACCTTGCTAACCTTCTCCTTAAAAGAAGATTCAAGTTCCCTTTACCCACCTGCAGATGAGGTTTAGTCCACTTCTGATTGTGTTACATTCCCATATAAGAATCCTCTAACTCAAAACTGACATATAAAGTTAACTATTATTAATACAATGGTAGAAAAATGGTATGGTAGAAAAGAGGGTAAAAAAGAGAAAAATCGGTTAATATGCAGACAAATGTGTTTTATCAAAATAAAAAATATTTATAAATATTACAGTTCTTATTTTGTAATTGTTCATATGGATGCAATTATGATTTATAAATATCTTCTTGAATTTATTAGTTCATATTTACTCCTTTTGCTTTTAGCAAGCACTGTGGCTAGTTACAGTTCCCTAACCAGTGGGAATCCTGAATGGTTTGGGACAGTAACAGTCCTGTCTATAATTTTCCCTTAATTTGTTCTCTTATAATTCCAGTATCATTATAGTCAATTTCATTACTTTAATTTTGGGTCACGGGAGTACTAAAGGCATCCAGTTTTTGCTTGAATTGTGTCCTCCAGAAAGATACGTTGCAATCCTAACACCAAGTCCCTATGTGACTTACTGTGGAAATAAAGTCTCTGTAACGGTCATCAAGCTAAGATGAGATCATTAGGCTAAGTCCTAACTCAACACAACTGCTGTCCTTATAAGAAGAGGAAAATTTGGACTTAGACACACACACAGGAGAAAACCCTGTAAAGACCCAAAAAGAAGATAGCAGTGTGATGATGGAGGAAGGGATTGGAGCTATGTCACCAAAATCATAGAGTGCCTGTGGCTACCAGAACCAGGAAGAGACAAAGAATCCTCCCTTAGAAGCTTCAGAGGGAGAACCTTGAGTTTGGATGTTTAACTGAACTGAAAGAATACATTTCCATTGTTTTAAGTCACTTAGTTTGTGATACTTTGTTATAGTAACCCTAGCAAGCAAATATACAACTGCATTCCACTACAATCTTTCTTATCCCCACTGTGTAGTAATAATATGATTTTTCCCTTCATAATCAGAATCAATCACCCCATCCATTCACTTACCCTTGCGTGGCCTATTGATTGATTAGCATGAGGGACTCAATGTGGCCAGGTGGCAGTATCAACTTTCATTTTTATGGAATCATTGGTTTGTCTCCTTTTGAAAGCTTTCATCCCTGTGGGAGCAAGTCCCCACCAGGACTAAGGCTTCTAGACAAGTGGAGCCAAAATTTTCAGGGCCAGAAAACAAAGAACAAGACAAAACAAGACAAAACAAAAAACAAACAAAAATAAATTCATTAGCGTCTCATCAGAAATAACAAAGAGAGGATCCCTTGGCTTGTGGATCCATTTCCACCCTTGGCTTGTGGATCCATGAATGTTGACTATGGGAGAATAGCACCATCTGTTTAGAACATATTTTCCAATTTGGAGAACATTGCTCGGAGATGCTGCCTTCTACCTATTGCTATAATTGAGGGTTCAAGAAGCTCTTTTTCCATTACATCAGGCCAGCAGCTACAGAGTGATAGGGACATGGTAAGATAAGTGAATTTCACTAGCCCATCCACCAGCGTATTTCATTTGCTGTAAAATGAGTTCCTTGGTAAAAACGACGATGATCTGTGGCATTCCGTGACAATGAATAAAGGCAAAGTCAATCAGTGGTCGTACTGACAGATGTGCTGTGGGGCAGGAAAGGGGAATCACAATGTTTTGAGAAATCTCAACCTGGTGACTACAGAAAATAGATATATTTTAGGGTCACAGTAGAAGATTTCAAGTTCCTTATGAACTTGGAAATATTTGTCTTTCTCTTTCTCTCTCTCTCTCTTTCTATCCACCTAGCCATCTATCTTCAATTTCTTTCTTATTTTAAGTTAAAGATTTTTGGCTTACATTTTTACTCCTCCACATGCGTACAAGGTTCCAGTCACCCTCTTACCAAACCACCTGGGCCAATATCCTATTTATTTCCCTCCCTCACCCGCTCCTTCTTTCTGCCTTTTTCCTCTGGTAAGCAATAAAATTCTTCCCTAGTGAACCTGGAAATTTAAAAAAAAGATTTATTTATTTATACATACAAGCTGGGGTGTAGGACAGAGGTGTAGGGTGGCGAGAGGGTTCAACAGAGACAGAGTGGGGAGCAGAACAGGCAGATTGACTGAAGTACACTGCTGAGGGGAGCAGCGGGTGAGGCAGGAGAGGTCTGCTGCGCCATATGGGAATCTTCCTGGCCAGGGATTGAATTTGGCCAGTGGCTTCATAGTGCTGTGCTTAACCCATTGCACCACTAGGGAGGCCCCTGAACCTGGAAATTTAAAGCTCTAATCTCATTGTTATCTTTCTTCAATTTCTCCAGTGCACAGTTAAGAAGTTCCATTAGTTTTCTTATTTTCACTAAAATTTTCAGTGTAAGATACTACTGGGTGACTAAGAGACTTGCTTTCTATAGACACTTGATTACAGGAGCTTTTAGGTGACAATTTAGGTAACTATTTTGCAAAGGAATACTGTGGGCTACTGCTACATGGTTACGAATGCCTTTAACCAGTTCAAAATGAGAGTTCCAAGAGAGCCAGGACCAATCCAGAGAACTCCATTCTTAAGGTCTTTTCTTCTGGAATCTTCTAGCAACAGACTCTGTAGCAGACAAGGTTGATCAGAGAAGCCAGACCAGTAAGGATTATCTGCAATATGGGATTTTTTTATGGAAATTTGACCTTAGGCTATTATGGGTATTCTGTGATAAGCTATTGCTTCTGAATAACATTCCGTTTTCAAGGCTTGGAATGTGCTGGAGCTAGAACTCAGTGGGGCAGGCAGTCTGGAAAGTGAGTCATGAAGTGAGGAAAGCAAGGACCAACTGGAACCTCCACAGATGATGTAGAATCCATGCGAATGGACTAGAACTCATTGATCTTTTACTGTCTGTGTTTGTCTCTTTGGTTATAGGGGCTCTGTAGGAAAACTAGTTTCCTGTGGCTCAGCATACTGGTCCAGGAGTTGAAGATGCTGAAAGGGGTGATTGGCTAGAATCTGGAGTTGCCGAGAATCTGTCTGCTTCTTCTTGTCTACAAGATGAGCTGCAGGTGAGTAATGATATGCATGAGCCATGACAGGCAGCACCTGTGTGCTGTCCTGCCTTCTGCGTGCCAATGGACCTGACTTCTACTGTACTTTCAGTTCACATGAGTTGACACAATACGAATTCATCACTATTGCAAAGCTTGGGAAAGTGTTCCTCCCAACACACCATTGTTCTTATAAATGTTGGTATCTTGAGAGAAAAGGATCTTCTCAGCTGTGTCTCTGAGAAAGGAAGCATGTTGCTTTGCCCTGCTCTGATGCTGGGAACCAAGCAGGAAACACGACCTCAGGAGGTGCTCTGTGTCTAGAATAGCCATAGGCCTGATCTTATGTCTCCCCACAGAAGGATCTTATAGGACTTGGTCTCTGATTGAGGACACGCCTACAAAAATCCAGGATATTTGCTTCAACTTTGAAAATTGCTCTCACACATGTACATTTTTTCATTAAGTTCTCATGGAAACTGAAGCCAGGCTTGACTTGTCTAAATCATCTCCAAAGGAGGCAAGGGGATTCAGGGACTCAGGATTACTTTTTACCTTCAGAGAATCTTCTCGTTCATGGCTTGGAACAATTATTCAGTAATGCATTATCTCCTTGGCAATGTGGACAGCAGTCTGTAGACCTGGGAACCAATCATGTTAATTACTTACCAGTTTAACTATTTAGAAGCCAACCAGACTTGGACACAAATCCTGTAGGCCCTCACAAGTGTTTGTGTCTCCTGAGAAGATATATGAAAATATACATACGAGGAAGGGGAGCCATCGTCCTTCAGGGACAAGATTGGGGTAGGGAAGTGTGGAGTGCTGTGTGGGTTTCTGATACCCACTCCTCCAGCTGAGAGCTATTCTTCTATTCTTGACATTCAGCATAACACCCGGAGATGATGATTCTAATAATAAATTTTGCCTGGCCAATAGGTCTATGTAGTTATAAATAAATGTAAATATTAGTGGGAGACCACAAAAACAGATTTAAATTCAGTGTTGATATTAATTCAGGAGATGGCATATCTAATGCTTATAATTTATAGGTCCTTTTGAACTCTGTACAACAAAATCATGTCCACATTCAATCAGACAACCCAGAGGAATACTGCACTGTGGTCTTGTTATACTAAATTCTCCTCAAGGAACAACTTGGTTCTACTCCACGAAACAGTCGTTTTCTATAAAGGAAGTGGTGGTGATGTGCTTGCACTGTGGCTGTGCAACAAAGGGGGAGGTGAAGCGGCTATGTCCTTGGACTTCTTCATCTATTCCATTCTTTTGCATGGTGAACATACCAAGCAACTCTATCACTGCCCCAAATCAAACACTGAAATAAATGGCCTTTGAATTCCACATCTTGGAGAAGGGAGATTGTACTTATCCAAATCACTCATGTCCTTTTTAGAATTCAGAAAACTTTTTTCTGATTAGTTATTTTAACCAGATGGACTCAGCTCTTTTTCATGGCTGACCCCTGCCAAACAAGTCAGCAGTGTGCAGACAATGTTGTTTTATTACAAATCAGACATGCATTCATTTTCCTATAGGTAAAGACCTTTTCCTTTCGACATTTCTATGATTAATAGAGTGTCTAGCACATAGTACATACTCATTACGTATTTATAGTTGTGGATGATGAAGGACTTCACCCAATTAGGTAAGAGGCTTCTGATCCAATCACAAAAGAGTATGATGAATGATGATCTTCTTAGTTATTGGAACCTGCTGTAATATTAAAAGAATCAATTTTTGAAAAACAGCAACTTTTCCAAAGGTTAATGCATATATTTTACACCTTTTTCTCCCTAGAATTGTGACTTTTATTTTCTGTTGAAATTGACATAATTCTGAAAAAGAGGATAGGTGAAAAATAAGACATCAAGAAGCAAGTGTTTAGTGAGTATGTATGAGAACCTGAAGGCCATATTTGGGCTCACTGAGAATCCGGTATGATTATGCTCTCGAGGAACTCACAGTCCATTTGGGAAGAGATTGAAGTATAGAAACTTCGTGAATGATTCTATAGAAGTAAAGTGTGTGAGTAGAGGATAAGGTAACTCAGGAGGTTACAGGAGGCAGGGAAGGTGTTTAGAGAAGCTGGATCTTGAAGGGGGTCTTTGAACAATGAGCATGTTTTACACGGGGAACACAGAGACCTTGAGAGAGAGAAGCAGGTTCCTTGAATTGGCTGGTGTCAATAGTAGGGCATCACTTCAAAGAGAGTGTGATGTTAGTGGAATCTGTCTCATTTCTGAATTTTCCCCAAACGGGGAGCCCCCTTCCCTCCAGGGCCAGTGTTGACCACAGTAGATACAGCTCATGACCTGTACTTTCCAGCAGGGGTACTTCTGATGCCAGGGGTACTTCTGTGCTCCTTTCTGCTGGGCTTGGTTATTATGTATCACTAGATTGTTGTTTTCATTTTCCAATGTGTATCTAAGTCATATGCTGAAGACCCAATACTAGGCAAACCTCTGCTAACGGAGTCCAGGCCCTATTCCCATAATTCCAGTTGCTGGTGGTGCCAGAAGGAAGGTCTCCACACAGCATACTATGACTGTTCACCTGCTCCTTTGCATCCCACTTCCTGAACCCAGCTATGGGCTGTTCCCATCATCCTGGGCTCTATAGGACCCATCCTTTGTTTTCATTTATTTATTTATTTATTATTATTTTTTTTTTTATTGTTATTTATGTCTTTTACATTTTGTATTCCCCTTGGGCAGCCCACCACCAATTCACCCGTGATCCCTCTCCATGGTCCCCTGTATTCGCCTCTCTTCCATTTTGTGCCCTTATCCTCCCCTCCCCCCCCCACCACTGATTGTCTCTCTCCCACCTGGCCTCCCTATAGTCCTGTTATAAGTGAAACCATTCAATATTTTTCTTTTTCTTTCTGGCTTATTTCACTGAGTATGATTCCCTCTAATTCCATCCATGTCGCTGCAAATTGCATGTGTTTATCTTCTTTCCATGCTGAATAGTACTCCATTGTGTATATGTACCACATCTTCTGGATCCAATCATCTATTTTTGGACCCGTCCTTTGTGCACACCAAGTTACTATGACCCAGAAAGTAGTTAATGTGTACATAGAGACCAGCCGCTGTATACTCTGTGATCTTGCCCCCCCCCAATAATACATACATTATAATTCTATGGTAGCAGGTTGGATTGTGTTCCTTGAAAGCTAAGTTCAAGTGCCAATCCTCCCCCATCCCCAGCAGTGAATGTAACCTAATTTGGAAATTAAGATGAGATCATACCGGGATTAGGATAGATCCTTGATCCAAGAGCTAGTGTCTTTCTTCATATGAGAAAAGAGAGGGAGATCTATATACAGATATATGAAGACACAGAAATGGAAATGAGGCCATGTGGTGGTGGAGACAGAAATGGAGGGATGTGGCTACAATCAAGGACTACCAAGGATTGTCAGCAGTGACCAGAAGCTATGACAGGTTGAGAAGGAATCCTCCTTACAGCCTACAAGGGGAGCAAGGCCTTGCTAAGACCTTGATTTAGTACTTATCTCCAGAGCTCTGAAGAACACTTTCTACTGTTTTGAGCCTCCCAATTTGGGCTATTTTGTCATGGTGCCTCAGGAAATGAAACTACCCCTTTTTACAGATATAAAAATAAAGACCTTGAGAGAATCAAGAACTTGATGAAGGACATACAGAACCAAGTGGTAAAACCAGACTGAAACCCACATCTTGTTCTGGAGCCTGTGCTCTTCTGCAGGCCGCAGCTGCCTGACGTTGCACGTGAAGGCTTTGCTGCTGGCCAAAGTCTGCTCTTCTTCTTCCTCTCCTCTTAGATGCTGCTGGGAACTCAGTGTTCAGCACGGGCACTTTTATAGCATTTTGAAAAACATCCATATGGAAAGCACCTCACATATATAGTATCATTATATCAAAACCAAAGAGTTCAAAATCCCAGGCCAAGTAAGCAAACGCACATGTCCAAGGCCTCAGCTAGGTCCTGCCAACGGTTGTAGTCACACAAACGTTAGATGTTCTTTTGAGTCATTGTACTATACTATAAAAATAACTCTAATTTGGAGGAGATTGAACCTTGTTTGTGGAAGCTCATAAGTGATTCAATATGTAACAGTAAAGACTATTTTTTAATTCTTTGTGTACCAGGGATTTAGTTCAACACAACAGAAATTAGTTCAGAGTTGAATTTCTGAGATAAAAGTTGAAGCTGTTGCTGATGTGAACAGGTACTGAGATTTTGCAAAAGCTCCTGGGATTTATGTTCTGGTAGACCCAGGAAGGGCCTGTCCAGGGTGAACCCACCACCACCGTCCCGCAGCAGGGACTACTCAGGATTGACTCCATCGCAGAAGGACCTCCCTGGCCGACGAACAAGCCCGCATGTGCCACGAGGCAAAGAAACAGCAGCTGCGGTCTCTGATTCCAAAGATTTAGGATCTGAGTGAAGAGACAGAACGTGTTTCCTCACCACAAATGGAGGTAACCAAACTCCAGGCTTAAAAAGACTTGAAGAGGTATTGAGGAGAGGCGGTATCCTTGTGGAGGGCAGGAGTGCCCATGAGGAGGAAAACGGAATAGAGTCTTGAAGGAGGGCAGGGATTGGAAGCCAGAGGAGAAAGGAGGGAACAAAGACTTCATGAGGTGACCCAGAGCTGGGAGCTGAAGAAACCCAGAATGGGGGGGCCAGTTTGAAAGGTAGCAGAGAGAAAGATGCTGCTGGACCGTGGGAGTCAGATGCAGGGCCAGTTTGGGTGCCAGTGGCTACTTCTTCTTAGCCATTTCATGGGAACCTTGGGGGCAGGTTTGGAGATGAGTTGGTGAATGAGTCAGGGAAATGGGGTGAGTCTCAAACAGGAAATGGCACAGCCTGTCACTGAGGCTCTGGAGAAGGCATTGTAGATACCGCTGGCTCTTGTTTCTCCTGCACCCATTGAATTATTATTTATTGACTTGCCTTGCTTGGCTTTGTTATGTTCTTAAGAAGTCCAGTTATCAGAGATTGAACTTGAAGGCACAGCTGAAGATCCTTCCTGTAGGCGGGCCCCTCACGGGAGCTGGGCATCTCCTGGGGCGGTGGGTCCTTCACTGGCGGTGGATCCCTTGTGCAGATGGTAGACAATGGTTCAGTCATCCTGAGTGGGAACAGTGTGTGTGTGTGTGTGTGTGTGTATGTGTGTGTCCTAAGCCCACATCTCCTGTGTTGGTAGCACATCAAGAGTGAATGAAACACTGAGACTATTATTAGCCAGCTTGAGCCCTATGGGAGAAAAATGAGGGAAGAGTCCCAAATCGCCTGTGGATGATGATATTGCCAGAACTCCCACCTGCAGCTGGAGGGCTGGTTGCCCTTCCTTGTTGCAAGTCTGCTCCCCACTGCCCTTCCCTGGGTTGACTGGAGTTTTGTGAGAAATGGCTCACTGCAAACTAGCAGCTGAGGGGCCCCAGAGAAGCCAGCAGAGGCTGTGTGTCCTGAAGCTGTTGAGGTCTGTGACCCACCACCTGGATCCTTGTCACTGTGGTGGTTGCTCTTGTCACTGTGGCCTGGCCTCCCGGTGGTCCCTTCCCCCATCCTTCCTTCTCCCTGGAGGTACCTAGGAGGCCTTTGGCATGAGCCTTGTGGTCCCTTGTGGAAATGCAGGCTGGCGATGCCGGAGTGGCTCTGGGGCACAGGGTGGAGTTCCGACTCAGCCTCTGCAATCGCTATGTGACCTTAAGCTCTCAGCCTCAGTTTCTTCTGCTAAGAATACTTCAGTTATGAGGATTGTATTGAAGGTTAAATACTGTGTTTGGCACTCAGGCTGGCTGTTCAGTTCCAAAGCTGCTTCCCCTGGTGCTATTTCTGGTTGGGGTGTTGGAAATCTGAACCAGGTGTGGTCCTAGGACCATCTAGACCTGGGGTGCCTTTCAGGATGTGAATATCTGAGTCAGACTTCAGACAAAAGGAACCAGTTCCTTTCCTCTGAATGTCTGCTGATTGACTCCAAACTTAAAAAGGATAATTTTATTGGAAGTATTGGAGAGCTTCATTCAGGCTGCCTCTAGCACCCTGATAACCTGATCGGAAAAGGATGGAAGAAAGAGAAAACCTTCCTCACCCACAGAAAGTGTTTATACTTTCCATTTTACATTCTGCCCTCTTAGTCATCCTAAATGTTTATTTAACGATGCTCAAAGACCTTTCAAGCTTCCTTGGTATAGTGTTTGCTAAACACCCTGTCACTTCCACTTCTACTGATAATTTCCTGCTTACAGCAAAATTGCCCAAACTTACCACCGTCTGGAAACTCTTAATAGAGTGACTAACTGATCAGCTTCTCAGTGATGGGTTCGCCCCAAGTGTGTGGGCAGCCCGTGAGGTCAGGGTGCTCTCTGGGGAAGAGAAAATGAAGCAGAACTGACTTGGAATTTCAGGAGTTTCTGAGATTTTTGGCCAGAAGTTTCAAATAGATGATGATAATGGTCAGAAACCTGGGCAGCAGCGATCTGATTCATCTTGGTCGACCCCTAGGTCCTTGACTTGGTCCAAAGTCCAGCCCAGTTTCTTCATCATGAGGAGGGAGTGAAGGACACAGCCACTTGTCAGGTGGTGGTTTAGTGTGATTCTTGGCACATATACTACAGAATGGTAAGGAAAAGATCACTTTTTTCTCAGGTTATAGACTGAATATTCAACCAAACTTCACACAGCTTTTCTCTGTGATTTCCTTCCTTTTCTATGATCATTGATAGATTCAAAAAGATAAACTTCTGGCTACCATGGCAGAAAGAAGTTGGACTGAGTTGCCAAGTGTGGTTGTGTAGGTTGTGTACTGAACAACTCCAGGGAGCTAAGCACATTGATCTCTCTGGAGTTACACAGTGATGCAAATTAGATATACATCCAGAAGCAAACTGGGCAGTTCTGCATCAAAGAACTGGGGTCAGGCTGAAGGCAATGTCTGCAGAGGCCAGGACAAGGGCTCTCCAGTAGGAACCTCGTCCCCATACCAGCTCCAGCTACATCTACCCTTGTGCAACAATTCCAAATTGGAAAGCTGCTTAGAGATATGCAGTGACCTAGGGCTGTTGGCACTTAAGTTTGGAGTCTACTCATTCACAAAAGTTATATTTTGAAAAATTCAAAGTATGAGTTTCTCCCCCTCTGAGCTTGCAACCTACTGATCACAGGTTTGGTCAGAAATTTAAGTTCCTTCAATAAGGATATTGAAAGCAAGAACTAGAGTATTTACAAACAGAGACAGATCGGTGCCAGTTGGTGTGGTTTGGGAACACTTCTTGGAAGAGAGGGGCCTAAATATAGAGCCTGGAGAATAGGCTGGTTTAGATTGGGACCAGAGTTCACATGGTGAGTGATTAGGGATCAAGGCCAGAGCGTGGGAGCATATGAGCACTGGCCTGGGCTGAGGAATGAACAGGGGTGAGGATGCATGCTAGCCAAGGTCTTGTCCATGTTGACACACTGGACTAGTCAAATTGAGCCAGATTCAAAAGGCTTTAGTCCAGGAGAGCAGCTTGGAATACATTCTGTTGGGGAGCCATCAAAAGTTCCTGAGCGGGGCATTCTTATGAAATGAGAGGGTGCTGCAGAAAGACTTCCACCTCCACCCTGTCCACCCAAGTTTCTCCTTGCTCAGAGAGAATTTGGGAAGATCCAAAAGGGAAACCAAAACAGAATTTTATTAGCATATTAGGTTTAGGCCCCAAGCCGAGTTCCTTTCTGTCTGGGCCAGGAGTCCATCCACAGGGACAATGAGTGACTCTTTGCTGGAGGCACAGCCAAATCCTAACAATGACCAGTGCACAATGAGTGAGAAAAACAAAATCCCCTCCTACTGCCTCTCATTGTTAATGCTTGTCTGCTTCTAAATGACTGGCAAAACCCTGCATTTCATGCACTCTGCAAAGGCCTCTCCTGCTCACTGTGGGGGCAGAGTACCCAGGTAGGAAGAACCTTAGTGAATCAGAGGAGAAGAGCTCAGCTCCTCAGGGGCTACTGCCACACCACCATCCCTCTTCAGGGTGTCAGTGTCTACGGGCACACCTTGCGTGGCCACCTTTCTCATGAGAGGAAGTTAGGTGTTACAGGTGACCTTTATGAGGTCACTGCAGGCAGTGGGGTCACTTCAGTCCCAGCGACCTCAGTTTCAGGAGCAGGGCCCCACACTCACTAGCTTTGCTCCCAAGGCCCTTCCCTCCCAGTTTGAGCCTTTAGATAGCTTGCATTTCCCACTGGCAAGACTGGGACTACTCCTGTAACTACTCACCCCTGGGCTCCTTTCTTCTTTGAGCCTCTCTGTCACGCTCATATCCTCAATCTGGGAGTAAACTGATGATGGACGAGGCAATGGGCACGTCCTGCTTCTATTCAGTGTTAGCAAGCAAAACCATCTGCTCCCAATTACAACTCTGGAGGTTGGGTGATGGATTGACAGGGCTGACATCCTGAGCTGATAGAAACATCCCATTGATCTGGAACATCCCCAGAAATCCATCACTCACTTCTTTATCAACTTGGGGAAGCTCTTCAGCTCTCATTGATCACAGATGGTGACTGTCATCTGGTAGACCCAGGCCCCGCAAAGCAAGAAAGATGTTTTCATTCCGGCGGTTCTCAGTTCTGACTCATGGGACTCATTCTAAAACCGATGAGGATTTGGTGTTCAAAACAATGAGAAAACAGGCCAACAGCTCCAATTCCATTGTTTCTTTGGCATGCAACAGGGATCCTGGTAAAGCCAAGATGTAGTTCTATTTCAGAGCAGAGAAAGGCGCTCTAAGATGTTGGGCCTTATGACACTGTTGGGTGGGTCTGGGAGTGGCTGAGATGGCAGGATTAGTGATGTCTTGGGAGTAGGAGCCTCTTTTTTTTCCCCCTTCTCTGGTCCTGGGAGAATAGTATTTGAATTTCTCTCTTGGTGGCCATAAAACTGAGCATGGGGACAGTTAGCAATTCTCTTTCCATCCCATTTGAGAGACCTGAGTTTGTTGTAGCCAAGTATCATGTATCATGGCCACTCAAAGTTGGAATGAATCTTAGATCTCGTTGGAACTGTACCTGAAGGAACTGTGGCCCAGAGGATGCATTCGTGGTCATGTAGCCGGTGAATGAGGAACCGGTCTTTGGAAACTAACCTCCTGCCTTCCAGTTCAGTGTTCTTCCCACCCCATGAAATTGCCTTCCGCTTTCTAGATGTATAGATCTCAATCAGTGCCAGGAAAGAGGTGCCAATTCCACCTCTTGGGCCCTGGCGAGGTATATGAATTCACCATATTCCTCCATAGACATATATATATACATATGTATATGAACGCATACCTGATTCTGAGGGAAGTGGAGTGAAATCGGAAATTCTGGGCCAGATGCTTTGCCCCAGCCCTGACCTATGATACAGAATATTCCATGGTGGAACCCAGCTTTGCAGGCACTTTGGAAGTACAGCCAGCCTTGAGAACTATGGTCCTGTTCATGCTTTCTGAGGGACTATAGGGACTGCAGTGCTGATCTGGTGCAAAAGTCTGGTGGCATTTGTAGGGTGCCTTGAGGAGAAAATTCCTACTGTTCAGTTCTTTTGAGGGAAGATGGCTACTGATTGGAAAAAGGCAGGTGGGAATAGGTGAGATTGCTATCTTTAGAATATAAGTTCTTTGAGGACAGGAAACCCTCAGTGCACATTCCTGGCACCATACTAGGTATCCGTTGTCAGCTTCTGCAACTATTTATTAAGTGAATGAATGGTGCTGTCGTGCTTCATGCCACTAAGGGAGGTCTCTGGCTTGCTTGATGGATGCAACTAAAGCATTGATTTAGTTGAATTTAATGGATGCCAATGGAGTGTTTGCCAAGTATAGTCCAGGTGCTTAGGGCCACACAATTCCGGGTGGACGAAGTTGACCTTATGTCCTCTCAGTTCAGACCTCGGCCTAAGAGGGAAGGGTCACATACAAGCAGGGCTCGAAAGAGTAGAGAACTGACTGCTGAGGTGCTGGGCGCTGAATTCCAAGAGCAAAGAAGTTTCAGCTGTTCCTCAAATGGCCTTATTAGGAAGGGACAATCGAGAGTGTGTGTGTGTGTGTGTGTGTGTGTGTGTGTGTGTGTGTGTGTGTGTGTGTGTGTGCGCGTGTAAAGAGAGAAAGACAGGGAGACAGAGTAAACACTTGACTATTTTCTCTACCCCGGGCAAGTTCTTAGTACTTTCTTAAGCAGTCCTGGGACTCTTATTCACTGACCTTTCAGGGCCTTAGGTAAGTTTTTGCTGCCCCTCTAGGGTTGATTAGTGTTTTCAGAGGGAGAGCTTCTTCTTTGGAAATGAACTGCTCTGTACAAAAACATGACTATGACCCAAAATCAATGAACCCATCCATCAGTCCATTTAGGGTTTGTCACTACTATTTGCCTGAGGCAGAGAAAACAGGTAAGTACTTATTTTAGTTTTCGTACAGTTTTAGTTTAAATTTCGAACAAGTGATTCCCTGAAATGGAAGGACAGGGAACAAATGCCAGTCCCGGAAGTGGTGAGGCTTGAAGGTTCCCAGAATCAGAGCTTTTACTAGAGCTGTTGAAGGGTTTTAGAAATGGATGACATTTGGCATCCGGGTGGGGAAGGAGCACTGACATGGACTTTGAGTACAGAGAACTGAGAGCCACACTCCAGCTGATCCTTTTTGTGTCCTGGTGGAGGATTCAAGCAACACAGACCCAGAGGAAAAAAAAATTACTTTGTAAGGGTTGTACAGGGTTGATTCTACTTTCTGATATTGGAAAGACTGTTACATCCTGAACAAATTATCCGCCCTGTGCCAGATTAGCTAAATTTCTTTCTGAAAGGTCCATACTCCCCTAGAACCAGGGGACCCTTTTCTGGGGCCTGCTGCAATATGCCCATGAATCTGGCTACAGGTCCCAGACTTCTTAGTAGGGGTACCTGGTCTCCCTCAGCCTCTGGGCTTGTCCTCAGTGAGTGCCTTCTTCCTGCTGGGTACTCAGAGCACTCCCTGAGGACACTGGCTTCTGTCCCTTCTGCCTGGCCAAGCATTCACTTGCTGTGGCCACCATCAAATGGTCCCTGACATGTGTATAACCCATTCCCAAAGTGCTTACCCTGCACCGCCTCATTAGCTCATCACAGCAGCCCTGAGCAGAAGAGCCCAGGGTAAGTCTTCAGAGTCAACAAATATTTATGGAGAACTGATTTGGGGGGACACAGACCCCATGAATAGGTTATTTTTTTCAAGAAGTGGAGAGTAAGCTCCCTTAGAGCAGAGCTTGCTCATGAGAATATCCCCAGCTTCTAGCAGAGTGCTGGGCATGGAGTGGGTGCTCAGTGAGTGGACAGCTGAGCGAGAGTTGTGAAGGAGGTGTTTATACGCTCTCTCTGTCGGAAGTGAGGGCCAGAGCACACTGGAGCAGACCGGACTGGCTTGCTTCTGGTCCCCCAGCTAAGGACTTGTGGGTGCACGCTTTCTTCCTCCAAGCCCCGTTTCTTCCTCTCTCTCTTGGTCTCCTGTCAGCAGCGTATAAGAAGGGTGAGCCTGCAGCAGCTGGCTCAGTCCTCTCACGAGCGACTCCAGAAAGCAGACCTGAGGCACGTGTGCAGTGCCAGAGCCAAGGCAGCGTGTCCCCAGGAGGCTTCATGAGCTCCCAACTTCTTCCCACAACACCTTGACCTCAGAGAGCACATCCCAGGCTTGACTCCTTCCAGGAGCAGGAGTCTGCTAGCCAGGCTGACTTTGCCCTCAGGAAGCAGCCTCTAAAGGGCTGAGGAAAGGTCTGAGCTACCCACCCTCCAGCTCCCCAGGACTTGGGGACCCCTGCAAGAGTGCAGGTGGGCATCTTCAGAGTACGACCAGTCAACTGTACACAGAGCTTCCTCCCACAAACAGCTTTGGGGGGAGGCTCCCGGCCCAATGGTTGGCGGAGTCGCCTGGCCCAGCAGTCTGTGTGTGTGAAGCTCTGCAGAGCAGTCCTGAGGGAAGAGTATGTGGTGAATAATGGAGACATGTCTCAGCAGAGGAGTGGGCGGGCCTGGCACAGGCCGGGCTTCTTGCTGACACAACACAGACTCACTGCTTGGGCGGAGGCCTCTGGGAGGAGAGAGGCTCCTGGTAGGTGGCACTCCTCAGGCTTCTCTCCACTTACTCAGAGGGGCATCACTAGCCAAAGACCAGCCCCACACCTGCCCCTTCCCGCGGCAGTGCCCGGAGGGGCGTCTAAGCATAAAGCAGAACAGTGGGAGTGCTGAGCAGGCAGGGGCACGGTGAGTCCCGGAGGGCCTGCAGCAGCTCACCAGGATGCCAGCACCGTGGGAAGAGTGCCCTTTACAGGCTGCTTCCTGAGGGCAAAGTCAGCCTGGCTAGCAGACTCCTGCTCCAGGAAGGATGTGCTCTCTGAGGTCAAGGTGTTGTGGGAAGAAGTTGGGAGCTCATGGAGCCTCCTGGGGACACACAGACAGGCTGGGATCCTCCCTGTCACTCCTGGGCTCTGAGCTGCAGCTTCTCCTCCTTCCTGGGCTATCATCATAATACCCTTGAGTTGAGTCCTGGCATTATGGGTACTCTGAGGATCAGAGAGGTCAGCATGTGCAAGGAAGACAAACAAAAATGCACCAGCCGAGGGGTTTTGTGCTTCTCCTGGAGGACTGCTGGTGGCACTGTGCTGGCCAGGGCTGCCAAGCCCTTTGGCTATTATAAAGTTCAGTGCCTTCTCGGGCTTAGAGTATGTCTTCTGTCCTCGCAAGAGTTTTTCCTGGTGACCATTTCCTTTGTCCCTGCAATATACTATGCCTGGCATCTCATCCCTGTGTCAGGTCTGCCCCATGCCCCGTGCCACTCTGGACTCTGGAGAAAGTCCACCTGCCCCATTAGTTCCTGGCCTATGACTTCAAATAAGGGTACTGACCTTGCAGAGGCTCAACTTTCTCTTCTCATAATACAGACATTAATAATGCTGTTTGCTTTAAAGGAGGTAAGGTCCTATATGAGAAAGTGCTAAAGAGCTTTTCAAATTTCCTCATTGCCATGGACAGTCACATGTCTCAAAGCCAGCATGCCTGGCCGTGAGATTGCTTCTTGGAGTCACACTCCAGACTATGTGGGGGATGCTTTTCTCTCCCCACCCTGCCCTTCCCTTTGCCCTGAAAGGATCCAGGGGAACTGGATGTGAACTCACTATTTTATAACTCAGAGTTGGGGCCTCAAGGAGGGGGGTCCCCTGCTTTCAGGGTCCCTTCTGGCTCCCTTGGTTATCTGCTGATGTAGCCTCCATGAAGACACAGCAGTGACAACATTTAGTTGGGTGCAGGCGCCTGACTCCTACAAGAGGCCCAGATGACAGACACTTCCAAAGAAAATAAAGTACACCAGAGGTTGGGGGTGGGGTCTTCTATGCCCCCCCCACCCGGGGACCAGGGAGAACAGGCTTTCATGGGGCTGTTTCCTGCTGTTCATTGGTCTGCCTCCTAAAGATTCCCAAGATGCTGGCCACCCTACATTCTCAAGAAAATAAATAAAAATATTTCAGTAGAGAAAGTCAAAGGTCTAGACCACTAACTAGTAAAGACCTGTTTCTTGGGAACAGTGAGCACATCTTGTAGGAGAACTTAGACGATAGTGAGGTCTAGAAACAGCAGCTGTGTCTGTGGGTGAAGATGGAAAAATGTTGGACATGAAGCAATTAAACACTTTAGTTTAATGAAGTTCAATGAAGATTGAAGAAATAACAATTTCTGAGTAGGATGGGGGGATACCAGATCTTATGATGATTGTGTCCTGCTGAGTATGAGACCTTGCTGTCCAACAGTTCTATGTGGCTATCTCAGTTGAACTTAATGGAAATGAAATAATGGAATCATCCCACCAGCCTCAGCTGAAGTGCCCAGTAGCTACCTTTGGCCAGGGGCTGCTGTGCTGAAGTGCACAGATGTGAAGCATTTCTGTCAAGCAAAGTGCTTTTGGGCAGCACTGCTCTCATCTGCCCCAAACATTCTTCTGTCTGGAGGTGGGAGGCCACAGAGGAAATGAGAAATGTTGGTTTAGAAATGCAGAGAGGAAGAACAACTTAATATTCAGGCATTCACATTCAGAATCTGATCCTTCAACAATAACTGTATAGGTCAGGATATTGTCTTGAAAAACAAATTTCCACATCTTTTTCCCTTCCCCTTAACATTTCCGCCACTGAGCTGAGAATACTCAGCTGGGAGATTTCTCCACAGCATGGAGGGAAGCCAGGCTTGGCTGGAGTGTGGGAGAGGAGGACGTGAGGTGGGAAAGACAGAAACTATCCGACTATGGAGGCTCTGGAGGACTGGTAGAGTGCCTGTGCCACCTGACGAGGGCAGACAGGACAGGAAGAAAAGGAGTGAGACTGGGAAGCAGCTGACAGTCTTCTGGGCTGTCTTTTCCTGGCTTGTGTTGGTGAGAGGCAGGGGTGTCAGGGAGGTAAGGGTCACACTGAGAGCAGTTTGTCACATATCACTCGGTGCTGCTCACCATGTGGTGTACAGAGCTGGCAGCTGGGTCCTGCCATGGCGTCCACTGTGCAGGTGGAGAGGCCCGCTGTAGAGGCCAAGGGGTGGACTGTGACACTGAACTTGAGGGCTGTGGGCAAAGACTCAGCGTCTGTCACCAGTGGCCGTGAGGGTGAAGCCAAGGCAGGCTGAGTAGCACAGTGGAGTCTGACAAGCACGACCAGTCCAGGAGACACCCACACTGCAGCCCTCTCCTGGATAAAGGATCAAATCCAGATGCTGGAGGAGGCTGAGATCACACCTGAGGCCTCGGAGCCATTTTCCCCAGGGTGAGCAAATCCCCTTCTCATGTGTCCAGAGCCCGTCTTATGGAGAGAGGCAGGAGGGAAGTCCCATCTTAGTAACTGAGAATTTTAATACAAATGAGTCCACATAAAAGAAAGCTGTTTGCATGATTGGATCAGAGTAAGGTTAAACTGGGCTTAGTTAATATTTTCTTGCTAACCAATGACTGGAGATTCCAGAGGGGAAAGATCAGATTAACTATTGGCAAACCTGAAGCATTACATTTTCTCTGTACATCTGGGATATGGTGGGGGTTGAATCTAGAGATCCTGATATACAAGCAAAGAGTTAGTGACAAGAATGAAGACCCCACAGGAAGATCAGACCTATGCAACCAAAGGAATGTGGGATCCAACGGGGTGGTCACAAGGGCCTCAGCACACTGGTTCAGAATTGTCTCCTCTGTCTTAGGGGGTTGGAAATAGAATCTGATGTCAGAATCTTCTGGATAAGCTATCACATAGTCCTTCATGGTTATCGTATCATGTTGTATCAAAAACCTTACTCAAGATAGCAAAAGAGGGAGTGTACTGCTTGTATAACCGTGAATCCATTAATATTCTGTCCCACTTTCAACCCTGACTAGATGCTGGGCTCCAAATGATGCAATCAGGTCTCTGCTCTCAGCTATGCTGTGCTACATCTGCCTCGTCAAGTAAGTCCCTAGTGGCAATATGGCTGCCAGCAGCTTCACAAACCCAATAGTAGCTCTCCAAATTTCCATAAACTGTCTCCTTGTTTTCCATTGGCTTGGACCGTATGTGACATAATCTTTTATCCCGTCACCATGGCCAGGAGAATTTGGTATTCTAACTGGCCAAACTCGGTTCACATGCGTACCTGGAGGCAGGGGTAACTTTAATGCCGTCTGCCACACATGAGCTTATGGGGGAGGGAGTGGGATGGTGAGCAGCCAAAAAAGCTTATAGTATAAACTGTATTTGGTTATTTTTACACGAGGCAGTGGATATAACCAGTGTCAAAGTGGCTTTAGGTATTCAATTAGATTGTAGGTAGATAGCTACCTAGATAGACGTGACTTACTTCAGCATCAGGTCAAGATTCTGATTCGTGAACTGGACTGAAGGGCATACTGTCTTCCAGAATATGTCAGCACACTGTGTGTGATGAAGGTGTGCTGGGCAGTGCCTGTTTTCTGAAGTCCATGGGAAATGTTGTGGCCAAAGGGGCCATTAATGTCTAACCTCCTGTTTTATTTTGGTTGCAGCTCTAATTTTGAGATTATTGTTGTCCCCTGGAATTTGCCCTTGGGTCATGGCAGGCTAAAGATATTGTTGAGGAGGTTGTGCATATTTACATAAACATTCAAGGTGAAATACTTTAGTGCTTCTCTGGTGGCTGCCATTTGTTTTTCACTTTCTTCCTTTTCATTTACAGCCCCATCTAGGCACTAGATGCAGGGCTGTGGGGCATAATTCATGTTAATGCAGCAACAGTAAATACCTTAAAAGTGTCTTTTATTTACTACAACCTATTCCAATCCCTTAAACCTGAAGAGGAGTTAGGAACAAAGAGACCCTAAAATTGGGGGGAGGGGAGTACAAAGAGTGGAGACCTTGAGAGGAATTTAGAATTCCGGTTAAAGGACATCAGATGATGGCTAAGGTTCCTGTTACTGAGTTCCCAGTCTTCATTTATAAGAGGGGTGGTGGATTGAATATTGTTCTCCAAAATTCAGGTCCACCCAGAACCTGTGACTTAAATTGGATGTTGAGTCTTTGCAAAAATAAGTAGTTAGTTGAGGTCACACTGGACTAGGGCAGGATCTAAATGTAATGACTGGTGACCTTAAAAGAGGAGGAGAGGACACCAAGAGATACATACAGGGCAGAAGACACGAAGACACAGGCAGAGACCGCAGGAAGTGACAAGCGATCTTAGCAACTACATGGCTAAGCATGCCAGGAACTTCCCAGAAGTTGGAAGAAACAGGAGGGATTCCCCCCAGAGCCTGCGAAAGGGAACATGGCCCTGTTGACACCTTGGTTTCAGATTTGTAGCCTCCAGAACTGTGTGAGGATAAATTTCTGTTGTTTTAAGCCATCCAGTTTGTGGTCATTTGTTACAACAGCCCTAGGGATTAACTATAACATTTTAAAAGAGAAATCCAAGGTCTGGGCAATCTAAGGGTCAGAGAAGAGAAATGCTGACAGAGAGGTCCCCTTGGAGGTCCCTTAATAGGACCTGTTTGAAGGATTAATTTCTGCTTCAAGACAAAGTTGGCCTGTCCATTCCACATTCTTTTCTAAGGCCACCACATGTGTTCTGCAGTTTGTGCAGTCCAGGGGGTGAGGAGGGATTGCAGTCTGCTTGTGCTCTATCAGCAAAGCTCTGCTGCTGCAAAGCCACATTCCATGGAGGAAGGGATTTTCTTTTCTTCACTCCTCTGTTTCCCCAGCTGTGTGCGGTGGACTTGAGGCTGCCCAGAGCAGGAGCTGCCATCTAATTTACACGATGGCACCATACAGACTAGCTGTGCCCCTGGCCTGGCTGTACGCAGACCTGGCATTGCACAACCTTGGACAGAATCTCGCCTTCTTTCCATAAGGACACACACGCACATATATACACTCACACTCTACACATATCACACACACACACCACACCATACCACACACACCCTGACACCATAAACACACACCCCACACACTACACATACACACAACATATTGCACACACAAACTCCACATACACACACCACACAAACACACTGCACATACCACACACTCTGATACCACACACTTACACACACCCATACACCCACCACACACTTCCTATCACACACATACACACAAAGACCACACACACACACACATTTTCAATATTCAGTAGATCCTCATTATTCTTGGCCTTCATGTTGTGAATTTTTCTTCCCACTAAAATATATCTGTAACCCCAAATGGTACTCAGCATGCTTGGCGGGGGGGTCACTTGTGGACATGCCAGAAAAAATTTGAGTCTTCTGACATTTGTGTTTCTAGCACAGCTTTCTTGTTTCATAGCGCAAATGGTTGTCTTTTTTTGTGATCTATTTAGTGTCTAACTTTTTGCATTTTTTTTTTGTGATTTTTGTTGGTGATTTTGCTGTTTAAAATGGTTTGCAAGCATCAGTCTGACATGTCCCCTGTTCTGAGCCCAAGAAGGCTGTGAGGTACCTTTGGAGAAGACACATGCTAGACCAGCCCCATCTAGGCACGAGATGCAGGGCTGTGGGGCATAATTCATGTTAATGAAGCAACAGTAAATACCTTAAAAGGTGTCTTTAAACAGAAACAGACATATTAATGATTAATTATACAGTTAATTAAATATTTAAAGTATTGGTGAGAAGTGGGGACCAGAGTTAGTAGGAACCTCACACGTATTTCCCCAAGGACCAATGGTTTGTGCTCGCTGAGGCGTTGTTTGTGGCGACTTTATAGAATGTGGCTGTCACAATCACAAACATCAGTTGTGTGTATTTTTCATGGCGGCCCTGTGAGGTGCTGAGTCCATCAGCATCGCTGCTCCAAGAGCCTCTCTGTAGTGGCAAGAAGAACACCAGAGAGCATGGGTTGTCTATGGAACTGCAGAGATGGGTCTAAAGGGAAGGAGGAGTTCTGGAGTCCTCGGTGGCTTTTTAGGCTTTTTATTGTTTTCTTGGAGAGAGGCAACCAGGTACAGGGCAGGCAATGAGGCCGGAGGTAGGGAGGCTGGCAGAGGCCTCCCAGCTCCCGGCAAATCTTCACTTTCTTGGGCTCTTGTGGCGTCCCATGGCCTCTCTGCTGCATCCTGAATGGTCCTCTGCCCCATGCTCTATTCTCTGCTGCTGCTGCTGCTGCTGTTGCCCTTCCTCTGCTTCTAAGCCCAGTCTCTGGCCCAGGGGCACCCACTCATGCGTGCCCACACCCTACTCCAGGTGCCCGCCGTCAGGTATGCATGTAGGTCTGTAGAGGTCCATCTTTGAGGGGAGGGCGGAAAATCCTGATAATTCTGGTTTACCCTACACTCTCTCTGTGCAACAAAATGAAGAAAATCTTGGCATACTGGAGTGGTTGGAAGTCCTAGGTCACTATCTGTGAGGATGATTGCTGTCATTTAGCAAACATCTTCAGGCATCTATGACATGTGAGAGGGCAACGCCAATGTGTGTCAGGCTTTCTCCCTTGAAAGTCGGGTATCTTTCTTTACAGAAGTGACTTACCTAGCAACCTTCCCTGGCCCCCGTCAAAGTGAGGTGAAACAAAAAAAGACTAAACTAAAAATAAGTGCGTTTGTGTGTGCACGCAAGCGCCTACCCCTCCCCATATCAAAACAAAAACAATACAATTCAACACTAACAATATGTATTGCCCAGAAAGCAGGTGTTTATTATTGGCCCACTTTAATTATATTAACCCCAGTGGGGAGACACTTCAGAATAGAATAAAATAATCCATTCACTTCTGTCTTGAAGATGTATCAGAATCACTTTTATTAAAAACAGAACTCTAATGACTAAAATAAAAAATGTGCAACCAATCTAAGGGTCTCACAAAACAAGGAAAAATGCACCTGAAAATTATAAGGCTGGAAATACTGGCATGGATGACCTGGTTTAAAGGAATATAGAACTCACCTGCCAGTTATTCAGAGCTTGATAATTCTAAGCGGCTCAAGGCTGAAGTTTAACCTGGAACTTACCTGAAGAATATAACCTGACAAAATGACTTATAATGCAAATTAATATTGGAAAATTATTTACTCAAGGGGAATGTTAAAACTACGGAAGAGAACAAACTTTAAAAATTAGCCTCAGGCAACGGGGGGCCATTGGCACATATTGATGGTATTTTTAGTGCCTTCTCATGCAAAGTACTCTGTAGTTTCCCAACTTAAAACCAACTTTTGCCATTAAGTAACCTTTGGTAAGTTACTTCAAACTTTGAGCTCTCTTTTCTTTATATGAAAATATCTAAATCAGAGGCACTGTGAAGGTTGAATGACAATTCACGGGAAAGAGCTTCATAAATTACAAAGGGTCTGGCTAGAGCAGTAGTTCTAATTATTGGAGCCACCTGAGTCTTGCCCCGGGCTCATTCCCCAACGTGACCTTCACTGGTGGTGTGGTCTAGTCGAGCCAGCCCCAGCCATCTGTTTCAGATGTTGCTCTCTGCAGCAACTCAGGCTCTTCTCTTCCTTCTCTGTATCTGAATGTTCCTCTCCTTTGAGACTTGATTCATGTTTTATTGCTTTGATGGAATCTTGTTTTGGTTCCTCTCCCTGGATGAAACATCATTGTAGGGTAAGTGAGAACTGTCAGGTTTTTCCTCCCTCCCCCCAGGGATGGGCCTCTGTAGGCCTACACACATGTCTGATGGTGGGCACCTGGAATAGGGTGTGGGCCTGTGTGAGTGGGCACACCTGGGCCAGAGAATGGGCTTATAAGCAGCAGCAGCAGCAGCAGCGACAGAGGAGAAGCAGAGGACCTTCCCTTTGGGGTGCAGCGGAGGCCACTAGACACCACCAGAGAGCCCAAGAAAGTGAAGATTTGCTAGGGGCCGGGAGGCTGGCAGGCCTCCAGCCACCCTACACGCCTTGTACCTGGTTGGGAAACCATTAAAAAGCATAAAAAGCCACTGAGAGCTCCAGAACTCTTTTCCTTTAGACTCATCTGCCCGTCTCCTTAGAGAACCTGATCCCAGTGTCTTCCTGCCCCTTTGCAGTCATCCTCCTGTGAACTCCCGCAGTGTGCTGTCTGTTCGGTCTATATCATTGCCAGGCTGTGCTTTATGCAGCAGCCCTTCCGTGTGAAGTTCCCTATTCCCTACTGGCCTGCTGGCTGCTTGAGGACCAGAATTCTTTGGGAGGCCTCTCACCCATATCACCTAGCCCAGTGTCTTCTACACTTCCTGGGCACAACCCCTTGTTGAAAGTGTTATACATTCCTCAACTCGCCAACCAGCCAGACTCCTTTGCATGAACTTGAACTCTCAAGGGTATTCTTTGAAAAGCCTGTTTTGGTACCTTTATTTTTTAATAAAGATTTATTTATGCATACAGGAACTGGGGTGTAGGCCAGTGCGAGGATTCACCAGAGACAGAGCGGGGAGCAGAACAGGCAGATCTACTGAAGTACACTGTTGAGGGGAGCAGCAGGCGAGGCAGGAGAGGTCTGCTGCGCCATGTGGGAAGCTCCCTGGCAGGGGATCGAACTCATGCTGCAGTGGCTGCAGAGAGCTTCATAGTAGTGAGACTCAACCCATCGTGCCACCAGGGAGGCCCTGTCTTGATACCTTTAGTTCTGCAGGTGAGCTCTCAAGTGTTTCAGGAAGACTAACACAGACTCAAAGTGAAGGTTGCAACCAGAATGCTTGAGAGCAGTTGTGGAATAGTAGGTCTCATCAATTTGGATCAGTAAAGGGCAGAATCAGTGTAACTGAAAACACCAAGGAAGCGCTCACTGGGCCAATCCTTACAAGAAAGGAATTGTCGAGACCTGTGTTTTTATAGTGGCTATAACACTTAACAAAAATTGTTGGGCAACTGCAGGTGTCCAAGATAACCCCTGTTCCCTCTATCCCCCACCACAGTATTTGTTTTGCTTTGAGGGAGGGAGAAGGATTTATGGAGGAGGAAACAACCCCTGCTACCACCTCACCTCTTCCGGAAAAGTAGAGGATGGATGGGTGTTAGGGAATCTGTCTCCCGTCAGTTCTGTGGAGTCACCTGGATCTTAGAGAGCAGACTGGAGGTGAGTAATAATCACTGACAAAAATATTTGAGAGGCTGAGAGACTCTATGCAGGCAGAGCTGCTTCAGGGGCAGGATGACAAAATGGAGTCTCGAGCAGTGTGGGTGGCTCTTTCCCTGCCTTGTGAGGGACTAGGATTCTAGGGAATGGAACTGTTGGGAACATCTAGTGCCCCCTGACAGAGGTAACAGGCAGGGGTAGGTGAGACTACTCAGAAGGCCTTCGTGGGAGGAGCAAAGGCAGTTGGAAAGAGGAGAGAAGGGGAGGCAGAGTTGCACAGACAATATTCTCGAACTCCCAGAAATGACAGAGTACTTTGCTATTGCTTGGAGGGTTAACTGTGGCACTGGCATATGTTTGGGTACCATCTCCTTAAGGGAATTTGATGAAACTCAGAGTATCACCCCAACAATTGGGGCACTTGATTAAAATGTTTCTTTTGATGATCAAAATTCAAATGGTACAACATATCAATAGTACATAGAAAAAAGTCTGTATCAAGTCCCACTTTTCCTCCTTAGAGGTAATACATATTAAATTTCTTTTGTATCCTTATAGATAGCCTATGTATATAAAAGCATATGCATATATTCTCCTCTCCCCAACACTTTTTTTTGGACAGATGACAAGTGTACATTATCTATTATCCTCCTCTTTGCTTTCTATCACCTATTAATACATCCTTAACAATACATAAAGAGACACTCCAAGGACAACCCCTACTCCTTCCATTTAATAGCTGTATAGTATTCCATTATATGTATATACATAATTTATTTGCACTATGTTCCCATTGACATAGATAAGGTCCCCCCACCCAATTCCTAGCTATTATAAACAGTGCTATAATGAATGACATATAAACATATTATTTCACATCTTGCAATTGGAAGTCAAAGTTGTGTGCAGTTGTGATTTCTATGAATATTGCCAAATCACACTTCAGAGAAGTTCTACCATTTTATAATTCTACCAGCAGCTGATGTGCTTGCCTGTTTTCCCACACCCTGTTCACAAAGTTGTCAACACAGTATGTTATGAGAATTTTTGAACTGTGCTTATCTGAAAAGCAAAAAATGCTAGATGTTATAGTTTTAAGTTGCTTTTCTCTTATTATGAATGAGTTTGAGCACAGTCTCTCCTGTTTAGGATTTATTTTTAAAGATCTATTCACATCATTTGCCCTTTTTTTTTTCTGTTGGCATTTGTGTCCTTAACTTTGCAAGGTTTTTGTATATTAAATATATCTGAATCATAAATTTCTCATCAACTTATTGTGTGCTATAATCATTCTAAATAACTCAGCAAAACATAGTATTGATGTAGGTTAGCTATTTTATTTATTTGAAAAGTATACAATTATATTCCTGTAAAAGAATACTACACAAATTAAATATTCATAATTTCAGAGACTTCCCTATACAAATGAAGAGCACCCTAATAGTGATTGAAATAGTCACAAAACTCAGGGCAACCGTGCTTGACAATGTGAGAAACAAACAAATAAGTCACAAAATTCATCACTGAGTAGGTCAGAAATAATGTAGTAAAGTGATGTAAACTGGGGAAGTGATATGGGCGAGGAGTGTGTGGGCAGAGCGATGATGGAGAAGGAATTGTTCTTAATGTCTGGAAAAGAACACTGGAGGAAGAAGGGGAGTGTCATCAGGGAGGGTCCTAGCAGGTGGGGGTCTGGGGCTGTGCCAGCCACAAGGCAAGGGCCTGGGGAAGTCAAGTCAGCAGCAAAGGCCCTAGACTGACACCTAGAAGGGTCAGCCTTCTCACCCACAATTCCCTTTGCCTCTTCTGTGGCCGGGGTCATACATCAAGCTGTGACCTCCTCCCCATCTATCCTCAGAGTCTGTGGTTTCCATAGATTAGCCTTCTAGAAGGGCCAAGCCAGTGAGCAAAGTACAGGTCTCAACCAACCTGGAGGAAGGTGGTGCCACTTCAGGCCACCTCTTCTCTTTCAGTTCTGCTGGGGCCCCATCCCTCTATTTCAAATGCTAACAGAAAGGAAAGAAGAAATTAAGGGATTTGTTTCACTCTAAAGAATGGGAGTAGTTGGCAGAGCTCAGGCCTACTAGGTTTCGTGGGACAGGACACCAAAAGACCCTAGGAGGATAAGGCCAAACATGAAACCACGACATATTATCTATAGCAGAAGCAGTCAACCAACAATTTTTGATGGCTGTTATAGTTATAACCCAGGAAACACTTTTCGTTGATTAGATTATTTCTGTCACTTGGCCCATTCCTATTCTGGTCCTATAGAATTTCTGTGGGCAGACCTAAAATGTTAGAAATCTGCTTTTTGGTAAGGTCTAGGAATATGTCCTTCCTAAGTTCTCACTTTCTGTATTTTCTGCTTTTCATTGAAATCTCACACATTTGAAGACAAATGCAGATCAAGTTTCAGTTTGGATACAGAGTCAAAGCCATTTTCAAGTGTGGTCTCAAGATCATTAATAAGTCAGTTGGATCCATAACAGCATAGTAATTGCCTACTGAGCACCTATTTGTGTCAGACGCTGTGCAGACACCCTCAGTCTGCCAAATGTAGGTATGATACTTGGTTTTGTAGATAAAGCAAAGTGAACTTAGAAAGGTTAAGTAATTACCTGAGATCATACAGCTGGTGAATGACAGAGCTAGAATCTGAACCCAATTCTGTCTAAACCTAAATCCTGAACACTAAATAATAACCTCTGCTACATTATCTACTGCCAAGGTTTCTTTTTAAAACCACCAGGTTTAGAACTCCAAAGCACTTCAGGAGTGTTCTAATATTCTAAACCCATAATATTCGATGCCCTTGATATAAATGGCAAACATTATGCTCAATATGCTGGCGATTTCACAAAGGAATATTTATCTGCTCAATCCAGTAGAGAGCTATTCAACACACACACACACACACACACACACACACACACACCCCTATAACAACTTACTGAATGATAGATTATAGATGAGAAAGGCGCTGGAAACTTAGAGATGCATGTGATATCATAAACAAAATCATTGGGGAAGATTTTTTGAAGAAAAGAGGTTGTTTTTTGGACCTATCCTGTAGGTGATAGGGAACTATTGAATGGTATTAGGGAGGAAAGCAAATGGTCAGACTTAAAAAGAAATTATGACTGCCATAAAATGAGTAGAAAGAAGGGTGAAGAATGAGAGGTAGGAAGACCAGTTATGACGTGGCTAGAATAGTTATAAAAAGAAGCCATGAGCAATGGAGAATGAACTAAACTTTCTTCAGCAAACTGAGGAGCATCAGCACGTTCCCAAATGCTTTTGTTACCTGAAAGACTCCCAAGAAGTTCTGCACAGCCACCTTTGACAGAGCAGAGGCCATCAGAAGACCCCTGCCCACAAGTAATGATCCCCAGATTCTTCTCCTGTGATATTTGACTCAACTGCTAACTTGAGGACTTCTTGGACACATTCCACTCAATTACATCATAAACTTTATGGCCTTTCCCTTTCAGATTCTCCCTTCAGACATATCCCACCCTATCTGCCGCTTGGCTGACTTGACCTTCTATTTCACCCCACATGCCTATGATCTGCCCTGATAATCAGAGTATGGACTCAAAGAATGTTTTGTGTATTATGGTCTGAACTCCCATCACCATCAATGTCAGTCCTAGTTCTTGCTTAGGAAGATGTTTAGGGAGGGGAAACCATGACCTACTTCAAAAGCACCTTGGAGCATTTGCCATATGTCATTTCATCTGGTGGAGGAGCTTATAAGGAGAGTGATGCCCGTGTGTATACCAGCCTTTTCACCCACTAGCCTTGTCTCTGTGTGCCACAACTCAGAACACCTAGAATGGGCTTCCGGGTTCTTTGCCCTATTTATGGTCTCCAACTTAAACCATGTGTTTGGACCCATAATAATAATCATACTAGTGGTTCACATTTATTGATTAAGTACTATGTGACAGGTGCTGGGCTGAACTCTTAATAAGTACCATCTCACTACACTCTTACCACAATACAACTTGTTCATTGTTGTCAGCTTCTGACTTCTTGATCTGTTGTTGATGGTCCTTGTCTTGTTCCACAGTATGAAATCTTCCACTCTGACTGCTCAGTGAGCTCCTCGGTTGCTATAATTGCTCTCACTGCTCTTATATTGTGCTCCACGGCCAACACTCTTGCTAAGAGTCTTGGTCTTTAACAGGCATAGATGGTTAAAACATAATATGAGCAAGGATTGCCTTCAAATTGGATCATTGGTGTTATATTCTCTTTCTACTTCTCTACTTCACAGATTCTCTAGTAAGCATGTACTACATTTGTAATCCCAAAAGTAAATTTGAGTTACAAAAAAAGAATTAAAAGAAAAGAAACCACAAGGTCCTCCTAGTGTAAGGCAGAAGTGTAAGCATATTTGAGAGACATTTTAGGATTTTGTTCTTTCTGGGATAACAGGTGTAAGAGGGACTACAGTTGATTCTTCAGGATGTGACTTACCCATCATGCAATGTGCTTCAGATGTGCCTTCTCTGGCAGCCTGCAGGGTCTGTTCTGAGACCCAAGACTCAGGAGTACAGGCCCATCGTGTACCATGGGCCTACACTCTGAATTACCAGTGAGAGATCGTTTAGGGAGGTTTAGGGAGGATGTTAGACAGGCTTTCAGGAATAATGGGAAAGATCATTGAAAAGATCAGCCAAGACCTTCAATGCCTGCCTAATGAGTCTATTTCCCCACAAGTTGGTGTTTCTCCAAGAGTGGACTGCTTTACATCAACCTCGGAATTATAAGGGGAGCTGGCTCAAATGTTTAGCTTTTGGGCCCTCTCTGAATCAGAAATGCCAGTGAGTGGGACTGGGGAAACTTGCAGTTTTAACTAGTGCTTTCTAGGTGGGTTTGAAAATCCACATACATTTCTGTAATTGGGTCCATATGGCCTCTCTGTAGGTAAATTGAATGTAAATACTCAGGAGTGTACATGCTGTGTCTAAAGCTTTTCTTACCTCCCCTCAAGTTGGAATACAGTGTATATTCACTGATACAGAACAAAATGATGAAATGCTGAAAGCAGATTGACTGTGCTTATAAACTGCCTCTCTGACCGTAAGACATTTGACACTCATTCATATCTGTGTCGCTCTTTCAGTCTAGAAATACTTATAAATGCCATCTCCGGAATTAGGTATTGAGTCCCAAGAGACTTACAGTGACAGAGAAGAGGTGGGGGCACTGGAGGGAGAGCAGGAGTAAGCAGTGACAAGGGTGAGACTTCTCAGAAGAAAAACATGCCCCGAGAACAGGGTAAGGAAAAATGTGTAGACTTTTTCTAGGATGAGTTATAATTTCTGCATTGTCTGTATCCCCAAATGCAGAAAGACACCTCAATTCCTTCCTAATTCCCCAGCTTGAGGGCATGGCGGGCAGATTGAAGACTCTAGGAGACAGGAGATAAAGGGAAGTATTATGCTCCACTGGGTCCCTTTTGATCTTTATACCATCAACATGGGGGTGGGGAGACTCCCTGGTTCCCTGTTTCCCTTTTCCTCGTCCAAGGTCACCCAGAAGGCCGTGGGCCCTTTGATGTTCAAAGAAAGTGTGCCCGATGAGCCTAGGCCACGTGCTGCATGCTGCCGGCGGACATTGCCAGCTCAAGTCGGGCCAGAGGTGGATTCTACGTGTCTTTCTGAGACACACCCCAAAGCTGTTAAACGGGGGATGAATATGTTCTTGGATAAATTCCCTTTTTTTCTAATTCTCAGAGGGAGTTTTTGACCCTTGCTCACCTCCATTCTCTCCACCTTATTTCAGAAAATTCTCTCCTTAATTTTGGCTCTATCAGCGACAAATACTTAAGAGAGCAAGTGGACTTCAAGAACAGAAATTCATGTACCTGTTGGCCATTTGCTTTTCTTCTTTGGGAAAGAGTCTTTTTAGCTCTTCTGCTCATGTTTTGACTGGATTATTGGCTTTGTTTTTGTTGAGCTGTGTGAACTCCTTGTAGAGTTTTGTTATCAGTTCTTTATCAGTTGTATTGTGTGCAAAGATCTTCTCCCAGTTGGTAGCATGTCTGTTAGTTTTGGTTAATGTCTCTTGCTGTACAGAAGCTTTTTACTTTGATGTAATCCCAGCTGTTTATTTGTCCTTCACTTCCTTTGCTTTGGGGGATGTGTCTTTAAAGATTTTTCTGAGATGTACGTCATGTAGAGTTTTGCCTATACTTTTTTCTATAAATTTTATAATCAGGGAAATGCAAATCAAAACCACAATGAGATACCACCTCACACCTGTGAGAATGGCGTACATTAAAAATACAGGTAATAACAAATGCTGGTGAGGATGTGGAGAAAAAGGAACTCTTCTGCACTATTGGTGGGAATGCAAACTGGTCCAACCTCTGTGGAAAGTTGTATGGCCATTCCTCAAACTGCTAAACATGGAGCTTCCATACGACCCGGCAATACCACTTCTGGGAATCTACCCAAAGGACACAAAAACACTAATCCGAAAGGATACATGCACCCGTATGTTCATTGCAGCACTGTTTACAATAGCTAGGGATAGAAACAACCCAGAGGGCCTCCCTGGTGGCGCAGCGGTTAAGCGCTGCGCTGTGGAGCTGTTGGCAGCAGCGATGCAAGTTCGACGCCCGGCCGGGGAGAGTCCCACATGGCGCGGCAGACCTCTCCTGCCTAGCCCGCTGCTCAGCAGTGTACTTCTGATCTGACTGTTCTGCTCCCCACTCTGTCTCTGGTGAACCCTCTCGCCGCCCCATGCCTCTGGCCTGTACCCCAGCTGTATGTATAAATAAATAAATCTTAAAAAAAAAAAAAGAAACAACCCAGATATCCAAAAATAGATGATTGGATCAAGAAGATGTGGTACATATACACAATGGAATACTATTCAGCATTCAAAAAGATAAACACATGCAATTTGAGGTGACATGGATGGAACTAGAAGGGATCATGCTCAGTGAAATAAGCCAGAAAGAAAGAGAAAAATATCGAATGGTTTCACTTATAACAGGAATATAGGCAAACCAAATAAGAGAGAGACACTCAGCAAGGGAGGGGGAGGATAAGGGCACAAAGTGGAGTAGAAAAGGACACAAGGGACCACGGTGATGGGTCACGGGTGAATTGGTGGTGGGTTACCCAAGGGGAATACAAGATGTAAAAGATATAAATAACAATAATAATAAAAAAAAGAACAGCAGTTCGTTCAGGCAAAACCGATGAGGCCTTACTGAGCAGGTCTCCGCAGCACACAACTTCAGGAATGTGAGAGTAACAGATGCCTACGTCTCAGGGAGTGCAAAAGGCATGATGGGGAACCACCTCTCCCTTCCCCCTCAGCTCATCTTCTAGCATTCTTTCAGGCTGTCTCCGTGTTGCATGAAAGTGCCAGGGGTCTGCCCTTCAGCAGTTGTGACCACGGGTCTCCTCTTGGGTGCCTGTGAGACCTCAGGACTTGGCCCTCCTCTGAGAGGTGCTTTGTCTCTCCTTCCCCGCTCCAGCCATGTTAGAGCAGGAATACGAGGCAATTTCCCAGTCGTTGAACACTTAGAAGAGCACAATGTAAGGGAGGAGGGTGATGCATGTATTATTTGCTTCCTTTTTCCACTCAAGTAACTCCAAGGAATGGGTGTTTACAGCAAGAATACAAATGTGATAAGAGAGACAGGCATGTCACAGTATCCCGGGAAAGAGACATATGATTGACCTCAAAAACATGGGATTGGGCCTCCCTGGTGGCACAGCGGTTAAGTGCTGCACTGTGGACCTGTCGGCAGCGGTGATGCAAGTTCGACGCCCGGCCAGGGAGATTCCCACATGGTGCTGCAGACCTCTCCTGCCTCACCCTCTGCTCCCCTCAGCAGTGTATTTCCGTCAATCTGCTTGTTCTGCTCCCCACTCTGTCTCTGGTGAACCCTCTCGCCGCCCCACACCTCCGGTCTGTACCCCAGCTTGTATGCATAAATAAATCTTTGTAAAAAAAAAAACAACGTGGGACTGTAGTTTGGGAACTGGAAAGATACAGCTCTGGTCACTAGGTTACTCCGCCTGTTGTCTCCACCCCAACCTCAGCATTTATTGATCTCCTGTAATTACAGTGGCTCAGAATCTCCTCCTCCCTGCCTGCAGTGCTTGGTGACCACCCTCACTATTGCATCCTCTGCCTTTTACATGTTGGCTTATGTTATCTCACACTTTGACTTATTCATTGATCCTGCTTATTCTTGGGCCCTCATGGGCTTGTCTTCTTTCTATGTAATTTTTTCTGTGTTTTCTATGTGACTACCCTCCCCCCCCAAAAAAAAAACAACCAACAAAAAATCTCCTAACTAGCTATTGACTCTTTCCCTGTATCTTCTATTAAAGTTTAGTAGAAAGAAAATTGATGGACTCAAGTGGATCATCATTATCCTTTCTGGGCACTGTACTTTAGTCCAAAGTAGTTCATGGGCTACTGTTGAACTTACAGACTGGCTAACCTGGCCAGTCTCAGGGCAGTACTCATTCCTACTTCAATCAGCTTAGTCAGAGGTCCCAACAACCTGTTTCTAGCACGGCAATATTTACAAGAAGCAGCTAAGGTTTATTCACCTGACAAATGCAGTGGGTTGAGGAGGGGGACTCAAAGGGGACAATGGGTATAACTGCCATTTCGAAGAATGGTCTGCTTGGTGCACTGGGTTTTTGAGGAAGATAGACCTGGGATTAGATTGTAGTTCTACTTAGCAGCTGCATACTTTGGATAAGTTAATCTTTCTGAGATAATTTCCTTACCTATAAAAATGGGGTAGACTCACTATAGTGTAGTGACGGGTAGATAAGTTGTCTACAGTGCTTACTAAATAGAAAATGATTAAGTGTTACAAAAGCAGTCATTATTACGACACTGCTGCAATTATCTGTCTGATTCTATATTTTGCGTGTCACTGATTTTAACATAATTTTGGTGGCAGGAGCCCATTTCTTGATTCAAATCCTGCAGTTTCTACAATGTCAACTTTTGGTGGTAAAAATAAGAATAAATTAGGTGCAGAAAGAGCACAATTTAGGAACATTCAGGAATATTCTTGACTGTGTTGTAAAGGTGTCATCTAAATCTGACAGAACATAATAGGAAAGATTTGAAAAATTTCCTCCTCAGTAATCTAAGAAGAATGACTGCGTTGTTAAATCTGAAATGAGAAGCTCTACAAGTTTTCTTGACTAGTCTACTTCAATGATTCATTTAAGAATAACTGGAATACTTTTGTACTAACACTATTTGAATAATGCCTTTAAGAAACAATGGTGACAATTCAGAGATACACTGATAAGATAAATGCACATCCACAGTCAGAAACTTTGTCTGGTTATCAGTGTTTTGCAATTAACTGGCTTAGAGTTGTGAATGATGCAGCACTACATGTTGTGAATATAGAGTTGTGAATGATGCAGAACTATAATCCACCATAACCAGGAGCCATCTGGAGAGAAAACAGATCTAAACCACTATATTCTTCCCTAGATATGATCCCTGAGAAGGATATAGGGGCGTTTGCCCCAGCTTCGTCATCACTTCCCTTGGCTGGCAGGCACATACTCTGCCTTCTTCTCAATTTCAGGATTAATTCCAGGTCACCAGACAGAGCTTCCAGCTAATTCTTTCATGTGAAGAATTCCTGTATAAGCTGTATATAGCATAGTCAAGCCTTCTGAATATCAATGTGATTTCCCATAAAAGGATTCCTTTGCAGGCAGATCGCTCATGCTGGTCACTTCTGAATGGCTGGAATTTCATCAAGCAGCTTTTTCTGCACCAGTTGAGATACTGGGACCAGAGATTTCATGCAGCTAAGGGCAATTGATCATCCTGAAGGAATGGGTCAGGAGGTCTTTTAGCTTCAGTGTCTCCATGGAAGATTTCTGAGTGTGATCTGGGATCTGGAGGCAGAAGGCACCAACTATTTATTCAGGCTTGCTGCCAAATACAGCAGAAATACTGACATTGCTGACATGATTAAGGATCTAGAACCATGTTAAATTTTAGAAAATGTGTTTAGTGGGGTAGAGATAATTTTGTGGAAATAATTTTTCCAGGAGGTGATGTACAGGCCCTGTTTTAGGAGAAGATTCTTTTTCCAAAAAGTGGCAAAAACATCAATATTTTCAGTAGAAATAAAGTGAGGCAGAAAAATGAGCATCTGCTAGAAGATTTCTTCCTCTCATGTGGTTGTTGAGGAGATAAGTCACAAGTTGCTAAAACTTGAGGTGAATCCCAGCCTGTACCAACCTAAGAGACAATATTCAAAATTCTACTAAAAGTTCTTTTCTACTTTGATTTCTGATAAATGGATGGACTTGGGAATGTCTTTCAGTCTGGCTGTCTACCTTTGTACTGGTTATTGATTCAATAAACATTTCTTAAATAACAGCTATGTGGCAGGCACCATTCTAATTGTTGGGATTTTGGCAGCAAAGAAGACATTCACCTATTGATGGAAATTTAGACTGTATCAGTCTTCTCTATTACTAACAGTGCTGTTAGAAACTTTTTTATATTTCTTTTGAGCACCTAGAGAAATTTATGCCAAAACTTCTCTATGATAAGCCTCAGAAATGGAATCTGTGGGTTGCAGAGTGTGTACATCTTCAACTTGACTATAAACTGCTAAGTCAATAAAAGTGGCTGTTCAAGTTAAACTCCTAAAAGCAGGACATAAGTGAATTTCCATTGTTCCATATTCTTACCAATTCATCATATTAGGCAAATATCTGTATCTATCTATCTATCTATGTATCTATCTATGTATATCAGTATATGTACACTTATATCAATACACACATACACACACGTATATATATATATATATATATATATATATATACACTTGCAATATAATGAGTATAAAATGGAATTTCACTATGGTATTAATTTTTATTGCCTTGATTTTTGGTGGGGTGAACACTTTTCATACCTTTATTCATCATTTGGATTTCCTTTTCTCAGATTCTCTCTTCAGGGCTTTGGATCATTTTGTTCATCTATTTTCTGATGGCTGAATAATCACCCTGTTATATAACAGGATTTCTTAAATGTCTAGGTCTGTCTCTGGACTGCCTAATTTCTTCTATACCTTTCTGTCCCTGTACCAATACTACTGTGTCTTGATTAATATAGCTTAAATTGCCAGAAAGAAAAAGAAAAATATCAAATGGTTTCACTTATAACAGGATTATAAGGAAACCAAACAGGAGAGAGACACTCAGTGGGTGGGGGTGGGGGGCAGGGAGAAGGGAGGATAAGAGCACAAAATGGAATAGAAAAGAACACAAGGGACCATGGAGATGGATCATGGGTGAATTGGTGGTGGGCTACCCAAGGGGAATACAAAATGTAAAAGACATAAAAAACAATAAAAATATATTTAAAAAAATAATATAGTTTAAATTACATTTTCATAGCTGTAGGGCAGTCTCCATTTTTACTTTGTTCTTCAAAATTTCCTTGCATATTCTTGACTGCTAGTTCTTTCATAGAATGTCTAGAATTCACTTTTTAAATCCATTAAAAGAAAGATGAGATGTTCTGGTGGCTCATTGGCTAGGTAGGCTGGTAATGTGTTGGCCCTATAAAATATCAATAATTTGGGTTGAATTAGCATGTTTAACATATTGATTTTATAAGCCATCATCATGGTGTTTCCCGTCCTATAGTTGTGTCTTTAAGTTTTTCTTATTTTTAAGTACCTTTATGAAAATATAATTCAAATGCCCTGTAACTCATCCTTTTAAAGTGTGTAATTCAGTAGTTTACATTACAGAGCAGATGAACCATTGAATATATATTTGAAACATTTGAGTAAATATATGAACACTTCATATAAATGGAATTATACATTATGTAGTCTTTCACTTAGCATAATGTTTTCAAGCTTCATGCTGTAGCATGTTTTAGTACTTCATTTTCTATGGTCTAATGACATTTCGTCATATGAATATACTGTATTTTGTTTATCCATTTATCAGCTGGTGGACATTTAGGTTGTTTCTTCTGTTTTCATCATTATGAATAATGCTGCTATGAATGCTGGTGTGCAAGTTAAAGTTTCCTTTGAAGCAGAAAATACTTTACTTTTGATAAAGTTTAATTTATTTTTTTCTTCTCACTCATATTTTTGGTGCTGTATCTATGAAGTCATTAACTAATGAAATCCTCTGTCTGGGACTTTATTTGTGGGAAGTTTTTGATTAGTAGTTTAATCTTGTTAGAGGTTAATTTTGGCTTTCTATTTCTTCTTAAATCAGTTTTGGTAGTTTATATCTTTCGAGGAATTTGTCTATTTCATCTAGGTTGTCTAATTTGTTGGTATGCAGTTGTCCTTAGGAAAACTTGAGAATGCTTTTAGTTTCTGTTTGGTTGGTAGCTGTGGCCCTTATTTTCCTCCTTATTTCACAAATTTGAGTTTTTTCTTGTTTTTTTTTTTTTCAATTTTGGTTAGTCCAGCTAAGGTCAGTCAACTTTCTTGATCTTGGTCTTTTCTAAGATAGTTTGGTATTTGCATCAGATTTGGGAAGTTTTAGGCTATTATTTATTCAAGTATTTTTTCTGCCCCTTACTCTTTCTCTATGATTTTCTCACAGCAGAGATGTTGGTATACCTGATGGTGTTCCACAGGTCTGTGAGATGATTCTGCTTACTTATCTTCTTTCTGTCCTTATTGTTCCTTTGACTGGATAATCTCTATTGAACTGTCTTCATATTCACTGATTATTATATTGGTTCAACTCTGCTGTTGTAATGAATTTCTCATTTCTGCTATTCAGTTAATTTATTTTTCAATGCCGTAATTTCTACTTAGTCCTTTAAAAAAATTCTGCCTCTTTACTGATAATCTCTATTTGGTACAACATCAATCTCATACTTTAATTCTCTAGATGGGTTCTTTCATTTTTTTTAAACATATTTATAATACTTTATTTAGAGTCTTGTCTATTAAATCTCAAGTGTAGGGTCCCTCAAAGACAATTTTCAAAAAGATTTATTTATTTATGTGTACAAGAACTGGGGTGTAGGCAGAGGGGTGGGGAGTGAGAGGATTCACCAGAGACAGAGTGGGAAGCAGAACAGGCAGATCTACTGAAGTACACTGCTGAGGGAGCAGCGGGCGAGGCAGGAGAGGTCTGCTGTGCCATGTGGGAAGCTCCCTGGCCGGGGTTCGAACTCATGCTGCAGTGGATGTGGATAGCTTCATAGGCTGATACTTAATCCGTTGTGCCACAAGGGAGGCCCTTCAAAGACAATTTCTATTGATTGCTTTCTTACCACTGTGGATGGGGTATAATTTTTATTTGTTAGTCATCTATTTGTGACTGAAAACTGGATATTTCGAGTAATATAATATAGTAAATCCAGAAATTAGATTCACTCCCCTTCTAACACTTTGTTATTGTTATGTTTGTTTAATGACTTTTTGGGGACTAATTCTGTAAAGTCTGTATCCCATGTCATGTATTGTTACTGAATTCCTGCCTTGGTTAGATTAGTGATAAACTAATGGTTAGACAGAGATTTCCTTAAATGCTATGAACCTATAGGTCTCCATCTGTTCTAACAGACAGTTTACAACTCTGCTTTCCTCTTTTCTTCCTGCTTGGACAAAGTTGAAAGATTAATATGAAAGATGAAAGATTAATATGTTCTCAAGTCTTTCCTGGGCTTGTACATGTGCCTTTCTAGGTTTGTTGGAGTGTTTCAAAGTCCCCATGAAGATGTTATTCTTCAAAATTTCTTTTAAGATTTTTCATTAGCTTCTTATTACTCACAACTGGTAACACTGCCTTTTAAATCATGTTTAACACTACAATTTTAAATAATTGTCACTGATGGTTTTTGACAAATTCTTTGGATAGAGCTGTTCACACAGATTAAATAGAAAATTTCTGAGCATGGAGCTCTTTAGTAAGCTGCCAGACATGTCAAACATTATAGTTCTCTGTGGATGAGACTTATGAGGAGCTCCAACTCCTCTAATAGATGGTAGGCTGCTGTTTTTCAGTTACCATAGTTGTGAAGCAACTGGTTTTTTGGATTATGGCAAGACTGGGGAGAAAAGTATGAGATTAGGGCAAATTAAAATAATACAAAGGAAAAAGTTGATCATTTTGAGATTCAATATTTTTTATTGAATTAAAATCTCCTTTGATTGTGCAAGCTTCAGTTAATTTCCAGAGCTCTGAAAAGATTGATTTAGGTCATTTTTGCCACTGTTTTCCCAACTTTTAAGGAGAATGGGGATTCAGACTTTCTAATTCTGTCATTATTGAATATGTATGAAATACAATCAGGTCCTGAAGTATTATGTAAATTCAAAGGGCAGAACAATATCTAAATGCATCTATGTTCTGTTTTGTTAAAGGTAACAGATTTGGCATTTTCAGGTTTTTTTCCCTGTTAGGTCATACTGCTATTTGCAAAAAATTCAATGTTACATGATGCTTAAGCCCATGGAAAGATACTATTTAAATGACACCTGAATCCTGTCATCCTGATACATAATGTAGATTTGAATATACAACTTCACATATATTTTGCTAGACTTACTTCTAGGCATTTATATTTGTGATGTTGTTAGAGGAATATTTTAAGTTTTTTAGCATTGTGTTTCTGCTATCTAGAGATGCAATTCATTCTTTGTAATGATTCTAGACAAAACAAAATATTTCCTAGAAAAATATAGCTTAAAAATTGTCTCAAAAAGAAATATAAAATATGAATACACCTTTATAAAATTTGAGTCAGGGTTTAAAAGAAAATCTATTCTCTGTCATCCAACACACAAATTTTACCAGGTTCAGTGATTTCATAGATACATTCTGGTAGAGGTGATTCAAACTTTTTCACAAAATAGAAGAACAGAATGATCTTCAACTCATTTTATGGAGATTTTTTTCATACCCAAAGAAGATAAAAACAATAGAAGAAAAGAAATTCTGTCCAATTCTCATTTGGGAATATAGACATAAAAATCCTTAGTAAAACCTACTAAAAATATCCCAAATTACTTAGGTCTACCCTAGGAGTACAAGGTTGGATAAACATTTTAAAATCTGTTAATGCAATATATATCAATGAAGGACTGAGAAAAGCCATATGTATTAATCTGGTCTGACTGCCTGAACAAATAACCACACACTGGGTGACTTAAATAAGAGAATTTATTTTTTTTTACAGTTTTGGAGGCTGGAAGTCCAATATCAAGTTGTCAGAGTTGCTGGTTTCTCCTAGGACCTCTATCTGTGCTCTTCCCACACTCATCTTGCTGTGGGAAGACACCCCTGGTGTCTCTTTGTGTCCTAAGCTCTTCATATAAGGACACCAATCAGAGTAGATTTGGAGAATTGGGCCCACAATCAGTCATGGCCACCTGATTTAACATAATCATTTCTGTCCATCCTACCTGGCAGCCATAATGAATGCCAAGCTCATCTGATCAGCCCTGTCCTTAATGGCAGGATTCTTGCATAATTTTATACTTGAATGGAACAAAAGAGAAAGGCCCATCATTATGATGCTCATCTATCCCACCTGTAATACTTCTCCACTTCTCCATAGTCCAATTCGAATCCCACAGATTATCCTGGACCACAGCGATCTTGCCTTCCTCCTCTAAAGTCCTTAGAAGGAAATGTCTGTGTTATTACTTTACTATTTACATGTAGGCTACTTTGTGTCATATCTTATATTGCTAATTTAGTTTGTTGTAGTTGTAAATTGTCTGCTTTCATTAGGTAGCACTTTTTTCAGATCAGTAAAATATGGTGGTTATTCAACAAGTACTGCTTGAATATATTTATGAATAAATTTTAACTAAAAATATCAATGATGACTAAAACACAAGACAATGGAACACACCCTAACTTTTGGGTGCTTCTTTGTGTTGACTTAGTACTGGAAGCAGGAAGAAGAACTAAAGATTCCTCTGAGCTCCAGGCATATATAATTATAGTCCTGTCGATGAGGTTTCTGCACTACCTTCCCTGTAGGGGAAGAATTTGTCATGTCATTAACTCCAACTCTTTTCTGAGGATAAATTCTACTCACGATGACCAGGGTTCCCATGATCCTTGGTTTACTTATTGAGCACAGCTTTGTGTTTACTCAATCCTGTCTCCAAGTAGCCAGGAGTAAGGTGCTGGTTAACAGCTCGCACTGTACATGGCAACATGCTTAATCACTTCCACATGCTCCTGAATTTCATGTTATATTGTTTCAGCCACTAATTTTCAAAATCCCCCAGACAAGACCTCTGCTCTGAAACATGTGCTTCGGAGCTGTTCTTTTCTGCTGTGCTTTTCTAGAAAACTTACATGTGGTTTAATTCAATAGCAGGAAGGGGAGACGTGTTCATAATTTTTCTCCCTATTTTCTTCCTTTGAGTCCTGTTTCTGCCAAAGCCCTTGGCCAGGATCCAGAAATGGCACATTCAATAATACCCAAAGTGTTTGGGTAATATTTCATAATTACACTGTTGTTGGGGGAAATTGTTGCCTTGAGAATAATTCCTGTGCATAAACAGAAAGTTGGAGACCCATGTGCCCCTTCACAATCCCTCTGCTAGGGGGTTAGGGAGGTGAGAAAGTAGAGGAGAAGAAAGGAAGGGGAGTATAGGAAAATTTGACTTTAATAAGGGGATACACTAGAGAAGATTTATCAAATGTTGAAGAATGAATAGTAACAGCTTTGAGGAACCCTACCAATCCTATGCTTGGAATTTCTTTTCTTCAGAAGGTAATTAGAAAACCCACCTCCAGGTTTCAAGAAGATGGTTGGGTAGACAGTGCTGTTGACTGGACACTTAGGAGATGGCCCAGTCTCTCAACTCCCCACTTTCATGAATGAATGCTCAATGGCAGCTGTTCCAACGTGGTCGCTCAGACAGTCACTTTTCCCAGACTAGGTGTCTCCCTGGGTTCTGAGAGTCACAGGGGACATAGGATTGGAAGTCTCAAAGGAAGGCTCTGGTGGGTGATGGGATGGAAAACAGGTGCTGATGGCAGGATAAATTGGGAGCTTGATTAAATGGTGATTTCTTGGTGGTAACCTCAAGAATCTGCAGACTTGAGGGCTGTGTTTGAAGCTGGGGAGGTTGGATGAAAACACCAGGATGAGTTTCAAGCAAGTTTCAGTTTCCACACCTTATTATAAGGAGCTTCACTGTACCTCAGTGACTCGTGCGTTTTGGGTGGGGCTGGTGCATACTTCCCTCTAACTGGCTTCCATTTTCCATCTAAACTCCTGGTGTGAAGTGCCTGGGTGCAGCTCAAACCCCAGGAAAATGTTATCACCCCGAAGAAGAGACATCTGTTCAGAGCAGTTGCCCAGGACTAATGCTTCGCCAGGCCTGCTGCAGAGCCTGGCAACTGAGGAGCCCACGGGTGTGCGCGTGGGGTCACTGGCGGGTGCTCTTGAGCTCTGACTTGAATTGGTGACAGCGGCTTATGTGCATCATCGTCCTGACATTTCCAAACAATTCGGGATAGATTATTAGAGTAGTTTCAGCCAAGAGGAGCTTTTAGTTAAGATTCCCAGATGTCATTTATTAAGAACAAAACAAGCAAAAATCATATTTTAAAGAATTATATCCCAAACCACCATCTTCAGATGCCAATCTTCCAAAACCAAAAAAAAAAAAAAAAAAAAAAGTCAAACCCTCCAACAAAGTAAACCACCGCATCTCCTGGCACCCTCCAGAGATCTGTGCCCCACCTTCCCCACCCCCTTGCTCTTAGTCTGTAAGATCCAGAGGGGCAGGAATTCTCACAGGACTTGCTCTTTATGGAATTCCCAGAACCTAGACCGAAACTGGAAATTAATAGAACCTCATAAACTTCTTGACAATGAATAAATTAATTGATTAAAAATTATTCATTACAAAAGAACCAAGGAAGCGAAGAAACAAAACACAACCAGCAAATAATATCTGGAAGAGAATTTCCAGCTCTAGCCTATTCAGGTTGAGCCTTCATTCCTGGTTTGCTCGTGGGTAACTTTCCACTGAATCTCTATGTGGGTGGTGGTCTTCTCCCCCCTCCTATATTTAAATATCACTTACCTTCACACTTTCAGGTGATAATATAGGCAACAGGTGTGAAGTCCTTCCTAGTCACCAGCCTTACTTGTGGTAGCTGGAGGAAGTGATCCATATTTGTTTCCATAGGTTCAGCCTTTAGGGAGTCCCTTAAATATACAAATTTAAAGCTATTTTCTCTCTGCAAGTCTTTTGTTGAACCAGAGGCATTCATTTTCTGAATCCTCAATCTTCATTATTTTTGTTCATCATGTTCTTAGGTCTTCCTGTGTGGAGGACAGAGAGCCTGACTCCCCTGCCTGAGGCTTGGAGTTCGACTAATAGGAGCCAGAGTGTAGATTTTGATTGATCCAGTTTATAAAGCACAATGCTGGGCCTTTCAGCAGCTCCTTCTCACGTTCAGCCAAATGCCAACTCACTCAAACAAGCCTGTTGTCTTAAGATTCTGCCTCCCTTCAAGTCTTGATAAAGTGCATTTCTCTCTATGTCTCCTCTCCAATTCTCTGTTGTTCCCCCGAACATAATGAGAAACTAAAAGTTGTGTCCAGAAACAGACTGGAGGCCCAGTAAAAGCACCAGGCTTCTGAGCTGGGGATAATGCCAAAGGTGACTTGATTAACAGGAACTCAGGAGGCCCCCGCCCCCCCCACCAATAGAGCAAATCCTCTCCCCTTAATTGACCTGACTGGATTTTTTTTTGCCACACAGATTACAAAACTGGGAGCAATTAGCTGGAGATATTAATAAGTTCTGTCATGTAAAGTATTTGTAACAAAGCCTTCAGTGGAATTTCAAACTGAGAATTTTTACTCCTGGAGCCAAAGAAGTCTTTGTTCTAGGGTTGACATCATGAAACTATTTTTAGAGTTCAAGTCTGCTCTGGCTCCCCCTCCTGTCTCTGGGTCCCAAGAGCCAACAACCTCCACCCCCCACCTCCATCTTCTTTTCTTCCCCTCAGCCTACACTTGGATCCATTGTAACTGGGGAAGGATGAAGGCTTCAAGGGGGTCTGCTTGGGGTGGGCGGCTGTGTTTGGGTGCCTCCAGAGGGTGCAGACAAAGAGCATCACAAGGTCCAATCCAAAGAGAGAAATAGTTTGAGGTCCAGGAAGCACTGGCTGGCAGGAGGCCACCAATCTCTCCTGTCATCGACAACAGGAGACATTTGCTTTCTTATCAACAAAAGCTCTTCTGACATCTTAGTTTCCTGCAGGATTCCTCCACACTATTTGTGCAGCCACCTGCTGTGACAGCACCTGAGTTGGAAGAGCAGGGTGGATCCCTTAAGGGTATCTGTGCTCTGTCTCTGTCCTACTTGGTATTTGTGTGTTTCTTGTTGCTTTTCACATCACTTTCATTCATCTTATTTAACATGTTGTAAGCAGGACTTGGAGGTCTAGTGATGGGAAACTGAGACAGAGAAGATAAATCGCTTTTCAGAAGTCGTTTAAAGAGATAACAACCCAGGTTTCTCAACTCCTAGTGCAGAGCTTTTTCCCAGTAAGTAGAGCATGTTAGCCCAGCTGGAGAAGAGTTTTCCAGGAAGAGACTCCAGAGAGAGAACTTTCCTATTTGGCCCAGCTTGACCCACAGCAGGGACAGCTGAGGCGACCCCATTGAGCAGGCTGGGCTACTTCCTTCTTGCCAGGCTGTGGGGGAATGGTTCCTGGGCTGGCAGGCCTCCTCCCATCTCTCTCTTCCTGGTGGGACCCTCCGGACAATGCTTCCAAGTTGTCTGGGTGAGCCAGCCTGACACCTGAGGGACATAGATTTACCTGGGGCTGCCCTGTGCAGTGACTGTGTGTCAATTAGCAAAAGACACCTCCTCTAGCAGAACATGGCGTTTGGGGGAGGAAATCTGATCGCTTACAGCTTCTCCTTTTTTCAGGCTGGTGCCTTTGTGTAGTGAATATAAAGAGGAGAATAGAGCTGGGATCCCCCCCCCCCGCCCCAACCCATTATACAGTCAGGGAAATGGGGGAGCTGGAGGTGGTTCCCCAAACAGTGCTTAATGGTATAGGGACTGGGACTCATTCCTTCTTGTTTCCAAGCTTCAGGAGGCTTCTGAAAGAATGAGCCATATTCACGCCTCTTCTCAAGGACTGCCAGGGCCCTGTGCTCTGGAAAATAGACTTCCCTTGCCCCCCGAGACAGGCAAGTACAGGCTTGCGCAGGGAGGGGCATGCTTATCCCGGGAGGATGACTCCTCCTCAAGTCGAAGAGGAATGCCAAGGAAGGATGCCCTTTGGGAAGAAGGAATGCTGGGCTTCTTGGGAGTGGGTCTGGTCCTGACTGCATAGTGGCAGGAGGTGGCAGGGCCTTGGATGGAATATGTGTGGAGCTGTCTGGGCTGAAGAGGAAATGCCACTTCCTTAGGAACTGTTGAGGGTCCCTGAGGCTCTGCTCTTGGTTGAGAGGGAGGGGACCTGGGGCAGCAAAGCCCCCGTTTTAGAAAAGATTACATTTGCTTGGACTTCAGGCCCCAAATCTGTGACCGCCAGGTACTGAAGAGAGGAGGTCTTTCTCTGTTTCCTGCATTACATAAACCCCAGAATTTTTGTTAATGACCCAAAGAGAGTTGAAACTGACTTAGGAGGCTGAGCCAGCTTGAGCTCACTTAGAAAAATCAAGAAATGTGGTGTGATTTGTGGAGTGTTCATACTGTTGACAAGTCCCAAGAGAGCCTTGCCATTCACCTTAAGTTTGCCCTTGACCCTCCCCAGGCCTTTATTATCATGAGGCAAACACACTGGACAGTCTCTTACCTTCACTGCACCCCCTCCAACATAACATATTTGGACTGTCCTTTTGGAAAGTATTTCTTTTTCAAAACAACCACATTAAAAAAAATCATAATCTGATTTCAGCTGTAAAATATTTGTGGGAATGGAGGAAAACTCACAGAGGGATTTGCTTGTGTTCCTTTAGGTCCATCTCAACTTCTGGGAAACCTGGTGGTATCTGATCACCCAAGAGACAGTCTGTATCAGGGAATCTGCAGAATTTGGGGGAGCTCTGGAACAGAGCGATAATCATAGGGTTTCATAAGAGTAGAGCACAGGACTTTCCTCAGTCTGAGAGTCAGAGGGTCCCGGTCCAGGAAGGTCACCCCTCTGAGGACAATTTCTGTATGTGTCTTGTCTCTGTTCTTTCTGAAAAGTTTTTAAGTGTTCCTCCACTACCTCACACCTCTCCTGCTGTGTGTGTGTATCTCTGCATCTCCTTTTTCTTGTGCTCTGGGGAGGCTGTACCATCACCTTGATTCTCATCAGACTGTAATATTTCAGATGAAAGATGTGGTAAGAGAAGAGGTCATTCTTTCTGCAGAGAAGAAGGCTAGACCAGATCCAAAACCTCATTGCCCTGACCGCCTCCTTTACCTGTAAACCTGGAACTGATTCTGATGGTGGTTTTATATCTGTAATAGGAAAAAGTATTTCCAGTTCTATATTCTAATGTAAACTGTTTCAAATATTTGTTCTTGACCTGAGCAAAACTCAAACCCTTGTGAATACAGGCTCACTTCGACCATCATTGCTATTCATTTTGCATCAGTGTCATGGAAATGGGAGACCTCCTTTGGGTTTTCTTCACTGTCTTATCACCAATCTTTTCCCTACTCACCTGGAAAACACAAATCATCTGGAGCAAAATTTGCCAAGCTAAGATTTGCCACAGCTCTCTTTGCAAAGTCTCATGGAGCTAACAGGGTCTCTTCTCCATGAGGCAACATCCCCAAGCTGTGCACATGGACTTGAGGTTCCTGGCAAGCTCTGCTCTGCTGACAGTCTTCCTCACCCACATTCTGAAATTGACGACCAGAGTCCTTCACTCCCTCTCCTCCATCTGTTGACCAGAGGCCGATGCTCTGTCATCTGGCCTGGCTAGTGGAGGATTATTTGTCTTTTCTGCACCACGAAGGGCACTCCTGAGGACCGATCACTCCAGAGTCCACTTGCTTTCTGGGGCCACCTAGCCAGCTGGCTGCACCTCCTTCCTTTGCTGCCATTGCTCGGGGGCTCGGGGTGTTGGTTAGCCACTACTCCACGACTCCCAGAGCGGCAGCTCCAGCCAAGCCTCTGCTCTTTTTCAGTGTTCTCCTTGGCTCCTTCCCTTGGTCCTTTACCACTGCACACTTTGTTCTTTTCCTCTTCCACCCAGGCAACATTTCTGTTCTTCTTCAGACAATGAGCGTCTTCCTGAGCAACCAGGCTCCCAGAGTGAAGGAGAGGGAAAGGAGGTGTAAGAGGTAAGGGGTGCTGTCGCACTGGCCTGCCTGCTTTTGCTGAATGGGGTTGGATAGTGCTAAACAGTGCTCTTAGATTAGTAGGGAGAAACCGCAGCCCCAAACTGGGAAATGCGGATTTTGCCCTGGCCGTTTTCAGTATTAAAGTGTTGTTATTTCCTCCAGACTAAGGAGGAAGTGATGGCGAAAACTCTGCTGCCAATGAAATCACTGTGATTCACTGAAATCACTGCCATGATCTCCTTCAACTTTTGCCAGGTGGAGTAATGATGAGGAGACTGTCGCCTGGCGTTGTCTCTCTTCTGGGCTAAGCACTATGGGACCTGGGGATAAGTGAAAGGAAGGGATGCTGGCCACTGCCAGATAAGGGGAAGTGATGATGTAAAAATACAACTGGTAACCCAAGAATAACAGCAATGAAGAAGAAAAAAGAACTTGTCGATGAAACAATATAAGTACTTATTAGGCTTACTAATGAGCTCATATTTTGAGAGCAAATAAAAGATGGGAGAAAAGGCACATAATTGGCCCAATCCATATGAAATATGTCAGAGAGATTCAAGATCTCTGAGCTGTGGATTGTGAAATGTGCCAAGCAAAAGATGGACTTTTTGGAGTAAGAAAATGACAACAGGATGAAGCCAACATTAGGAAAGATTGTGTAATGGCTGGAGAACCTAGCTCTTTTGTCGGAATAGCCAAAAGGACTTTCCAGATGATCTTGCTTATGGTAGACTCTCTCCCCATATTTAATCTTTCTGTTTACTATTTACTAACAGAGTTTCTCCCCCACCCACAGTTTGAGCTCAATACACGACCACCCACTTACAAAATAAATTTCCCAAACTTCTTTGCAGCTAAGTGGTCATGCGGCTGTCATGACTGGAGGATGTGAGCAGAATGAAGTGTGTGATTCTGGGTAATCTCCTTAAAGAGGAAAGTACTGGGCTTTCTCTCTCTCCTCTCCTCTCCTCTCCTCTCCTCTCCTCTCCTCTCTCTCTCTCTCTCTCTCTCCCTCCCCCTCTCTCTCTTTCTCTCTCCCCCTTTCAACTGCCTTCTATTCAGAGATGGCAACTATATGTGACCACAGCAGAAGTTACCCACTAGGCTGGCCCCCTGGTTGGCCATTTTGAGAAGAGTTGACAATGTTGGAGACCCAGGAGAGCCAACAGTGTAATTATGTCTAGTCTAAGACTGGAGAACCTGGGCAGCCAATGGCATAGTTCCCCTATGAAAGCCAGCAGGCTCAAGACTCAGGAAGATCTGAAGTTTTGGTTTAAGTCTCAAGGCAGAACAAAAACCAAGGTCCCAGTTGAAAATCTAACAGACTAAAGTACTTCTCTCTTACTCAGGGGAGGATCAGCCTCTTTGTTCCATTCAGACCTTCTATAAATTGAATAAGTTTTGCTTACACCAAGGAGATCAATCTGCTTTATTCAGTATCCTAATTTAAACAATAATCTCATCCAAAAACACCTTCTCAGAAACAGCTAGAATAATGTTTGACTGAATTCCTGGGTACCCTACAGCCTAGTAAAATTGATACATAATATTAACCATCCATATCAGATATCTAAATTTTGTGTGAAATACCTCATGTAAATTTGCATTTTAAAGTAAGACTCAGAGAACTAGAACTCTGGGTTTTCAAAGATAGGTGAATTTAGCTCATTGTTATTGCTATGCAACTCTGTCCCAACACACAAACACATACCCCCCCCCCACACACATCCCCACACATGATCTACCATGTATAACTGTTATACAGATACATGAAAATATACAATTGCTGTATGGAGTCTCTGAGTTTTGGAACGACTTGTTATGCTATTTTTTTTAGTAGCAAAAGGTACTGTTAAGATTACATAAATAATAAATGAATTACAACTGTGATACTTGTCATGAGAAATATGAGGAAATAGAGGTGTATATAATGGAATAACCTGCTCTCATCTGGCAGATTGAGGCAGATTTTTCTAAAGAAGTAACTTTTAAACTGAGACCCAAAGCTTGAGGGGGAACTAACAAAACAAAGTGATGGCATAAAAGAAAGAACATAGATGGAACAGCAGATTGAATGACCTGAGGCTGGAAATGTTTAGCACATTTGTAGAACTTAGGGAAGGCCAAAGCTGATGGGGAAGATTTAGGTGGGATGAAGAAGAAAAGGAAGTGCTTGGGAATCATTGTCTTCTTTTTATTTTTCATTAATAACAGTTGGGACCTTGTAAGTAGTTTTAAATCAAGAAGTGATATGGTCAGACTTGCCTTCTCAAAATGATGTGAAGAATGGACATAAATAGGGAAAGAGGAGGGAGATAAGAGAACAGGCTGTTTTGTCAGTGCTGGGAAGAGTTACGGTGACTCAGATCATAGTGGTAGAGATGGAGAATATTTGGAAGATAGAAATGACAGACTTTGGTAAATGATGTGAAGACTGAGGACGAGGCAGTGGCAAGAGTGTCTCCCAGACTAACTGTGTCAAGTATTGGGTAGTTGGTGGATTCCCTCATTGGAATGGAAAAGACTGAAGGAGGGGCATATGTAGGGAAAGTTATTAATTTTATTTTTATGACCTTGGGCACATGATAGCCTCAAGCTTCAGGTTTTTAATCTATACAATGGGGACAGTAGCTCTACTAAAGGATTGTTGAGAGGATCAAATGAGATCATGCATCTGAAGGAAATTTGTGAATCAGAATGCATAATTCAAAGTAGGGTCACCTTGTTATAGCAGAGATAAAAGGCATAAACAGGAGAAAAAGAAAGTTGATGAGCTGAAGGAGTAAAAGAACAGATTGACCTTGAACCAAATCCACCTAGTCTTTTTTTGAAAAACCAAAGAAAAAGAAAGGAGCTAAACCTTGAGGCCTCATCTGACATATTCTTCTCTAGCCAGCTGCAGCCCCAGGGCCCCTAGCAGCCCTGCCCTTTGAAATTGCTTCATGCTGGCAGGAGAGAACATTTCCCACTCCTGACTATCACCATTAGGACACACTGTCTCTATTAGTCCAAATCAGGACAACTGTTCCCTGCACCATGGAAAATCCTTGAGGTCAGACCTTGCTGGTGAAAATCTGGAGTGGGGTGGGCATGGGAGCCAAGAGGTGATGAAATCCTGCTGTTCAGTATTATACAACTTGAACCTGCTTAGAGTATAACCGTCTGGGCTGCTTGCTGGGTTCCACAAACCACAAAGTTCCTTGTGAGGCCACTCAGTGATAACTTTTATTTATGTAAAACATTCATTGACCTACTCTTGTCATGCCCAACTTCATCATATGAAATTATTGTCCAAGTGATTGCTGAGACAAAACATATAGGAGTCCTTTATTTCTCATACCTGGGCATCCAATAGCCCATCCATCATTAAGAACCACCAAGTCTGCCTCCAGGCCATACCCCAAATGCCCCATTCTCACCATATTTATTGTCATGGCTCAAAGCATTTCTATTTGAATGACTACAGATACTGCCACCAGCTATTTCCTAAATAGCAGCTCGAGCTGCCATTTCAAGTGTAAAATGTCCACTTCATTCATCTGCTTAGACGCTCCCACTGGTTTTCCCACCACATTAAAATCCAAACTCTTTACCATGGCCCATAGGGCCCTACATAATCTAACCGCTGTTCATCTCCCTGACCTAAGTTCACATCATGTGATAATATTGAAAATATCTTCTGTCTGGTTCTGTTACATCTGTCCGATTAGAATGGACAATTAAGCAGTCAGATTAGATGTCAGTCCAAAGGCAAGCTGATTGGTTCTAGCACCAGTGACTGGCTGATTAGTAGGCCTGTCCATCCGCTGATTTGTAACCATGTCTGGCTCCATTTGGCTCTTTAAATGGAGAAGGTTGTTGCTACACTTGAACTTCTGCACTGGCTGTCTGCTTTACCTGGCACTCTCATCCTCTAGCTTCTCATAGGGCTTGCACCTCCCTGTCATTCAGACCTCAGCAATCATTTTTATTTATTTTTTAAAAGATTTATTTTTATTTGTTTATGCATTCAAGAACTGGGGTGTAGATCAGGTGCCGGGGGTAAGAGGATTCACCAGAGACAGAGTGGGGAGCAGAACAGGCAGATCTACTGAAATACACTGCTGAGGGGAGCTGCGGGTGAGACAGGGGAGGTCTGTTGTGCCATGTGTGTCAGCTCCCTGGCCGGGGCTCGAACTCAGTCTGTCACAGTGATAGCTTGAGACTTATGCCCTAGGCCACCAGGGATCCATCACTTTTATTTTATTATTTTTTAAAAGATTTATTTATTATGCATACAAGCTGGGGCGTAGGCCACAGCTGTGGGGGGGTGAGATGATTCACCAGAGACAGAGTGGAGAGCAGAACAGACAGATTGACCGAAATCCACTGCTGAAGGGAGCAGCAGGTGAGACAGGAGAGGTCCGCTGTGCCATGTGGGAAGCTCCCTGGCTAGGGATTGAACTCATGGTGCCTTGGCTCTGGATAGTTTCATAGTGCTGTGATTTAACTCGTTGCACCACCAGGGAGGCCCCAGCCATCACTTTTATAGGCCACCTTTGCCTTGGGATGATTCACTTGCTATTTCATTTTTACTTGTGTGCAGATGTTTTGTCTGGTTCATGAGTTGAAGGGGTAAAAGGACAGGATGACCTTGAAACAAATCCGCCTAGTCTCTCCAGTGGATTCTAAGCTGCAGGAGCAGAGGGCGTTTGGAGCATCTGCATATATCAGGGCCTAAACCAGTGCCTGGCACAGAGACGTCTCGCAAGTTAATGAGCCTGCTAGGAGTGAAGCACCCTGGAGTACAGGGTGGCGGAGTGCGTGGGGGAATGCGGAGCCCCCTCTAAGGAGTCTCAGAACACTGGGTGATAGTGTGGAGGAGCAGGTTTTACATTCCAGCTCAGTGGCCTTGTTAAAGTAAGGACAGCTGACCTTTGTCTGCAGACAGAAAAACATGAGAAGGAACCACTTTTAAATTCTTTTCATTCTAGGGGCTGCGGTCAGGGGCTTCACTTGGGAAAGCTAATCCTGTCCTCCTACGAAAGAGTTGTTTTTAGTTTGACCTTGGAAGATGATTTATATCCACTAAGTCATCTGATCATATCGAGTCTCCCAACAGCCTCCGAGGCAGAGACCTGATCTCTCTTCTTCCTGCTGGTCCATCTCACACATGACCCAGACTCTCTTCCAGGGGCTATTTTCATCATGTCATTATTGAGCCTGTAAGTTTCAGTCACTGTGAGCTCAGGCGCAGATGTCCTGCCTGGCACTGGTGTGGTGGGCGGGACCCTGGGTCAGGGTCAAATACACCGACTCGGAGTCACACTCACCAGTGAGTCTGTGTGGGGCCCTGGCAAGCCGGGTCCCTTTAGGCGGTCCCCCTCTACTTGTCTGCCCAAGGGCAGGGACGCCTGAGTCACCTCGTCTGTGCAGTGTCGGCAGAGAGGGCTGCCAGGCTCTGAGGTTCTTGAGAGCAGGAATGGGGCTGTGCTTTCTGTTCTCTCACAGCACTGCACATTGTCCTAAAGTTCATGTTCAGTGTCCCTGACTGGTTGGTGCGTACCTCCTCTCTCCCCTCAATATTTCAGACCTAATTCTGAGAACAGTCAGCTCGATACCGCTGCTCACATGATCCTGGGGTAGAGGCAGAACTGCTGCGAGGAGCCCCTTGAAAGGGTCTGGGCACCCTCCACAGGTTTGAGAAAGGTTGCGTGTGCCGTGAAGGCAGGGGTAGTGGGAGGGAGGGAGATGCCGAAGTGTGGGGGGGAGCTCTCTGGAGGGAGGGGGCATTGGGGTTCTGAAGACACCATGAGGCAAATTAAGAAAATGGAATTGGGGCCTCCCCGGTGGCGCAGCGGTTGAGCGCTGTGCTGTGGAGCTGTCGGCAGTGCACGAAGCGAGTTCGACGCCCAGCCGGGGAGAATCCCACATGGTGCGGCAGACCTCCCCTGTCTCGCCCGCTGCTCCCCTCAGCAGTGTATTTCTGGTGATCTGCCTGTTCTGCTCCCCACTCTGTCTCTGGTGAACCCTCTCGCCGCCCCACGCCTCTGGCCTGTACCCCAGCTTGTATGTATAAATAAATAAAATCTTTAAAAAAAAAAAAAAGAAAATGGAATTGAATCTTTGAAAACCTTCTAAAAAGTCCCAGGAGTGCAAAGGGGGTTTGAGTGGCTTCAAAGAGTGAGTGAAAACAGCACTTAATTCAGGATGAGACAGCCTCGGTGCCAGCCTGATCCTTTCTGAGAAGCGTATTCATAACACTGCCCCAAGCCCCGTCCACCGCTTCCTGGTTCCTGTTGGAGTGTCTGAGCAGGCCAGTGTGTCCCGCTGAAGTGCCGGGACACGAGAGATGGATGGGATGATGGGTGGGGAGTGGGCAGCCACACAGAACCAGCCTGTGAGAGAAGCTTCTGGACCTGCTCAGAGCTCCTCTGAGCCACGGCTCTGTCCCTCCACAAATATTATTTTTGAGCAGGAGCAGCAAAGAGTTTGGCAGGCACCAGCCTCCCATTGAAGTTCTGTTGGAAGGAGGGTGTAAAACTTCAGTCAGGATATACTAAACTTCAAACAAGTAGCAAAGTCAAGAGCAAGCTCCTGAAGTAGAAAGTGTGAGTCCCATTGGGCATGTGTAGATTTTTGAAGTGATTCCTATTTGGCCTCAGCTGCGGTTGGAATTGCGAAGCAGGAGTGTTCATCTCAGGAATGCTCAGATCCCTACTTTGGATCCTGCCCCCTCCTTCCACTTCTGAGCCCCCCTGCCCACCCTTACTCTGAGATTTTCTCTGTGCTCGCATCTGTCTTCAGCAAAGAATTTAAAGTTTGACCTCCCTCAGATGTGAATGACTGATACGTGTTTGCGCCATGAGATTTGATTTGAATGTGGGCCTGACCTTAGGCTGCAGGAACAAAAGCAGAATGGGTGGTCTCTAAATCAGACCAGGATCCTCATGCCTGACCCTTTTCCAGGTGGAAAGGTGAGGCATCGGAGTTGGCTGCTCTCTCTGTCCCCATGGCCATAGAATGTTAGGTCTGGAAGAGTTTAGTGATTCATCTGTCTCGGGTTCTCAAAGTAAGAATTGTCAACTTGGGGGAATGAGGCGCCTACCTTAGCCATGTACCTTGGCGATTTGACATAGGTGGTCCAAGAAGCAGACTTTGAGAAAAATGTTGGTCTAGTCCTGCCTGGATGGGTGAAGGGCAAGCATGGAGTAGCTCGCCTGGGGTTGTCTGCCCCTTGTTTCTACACCAGTTCAGGTCCCAGAGAGGCGCCCAGCAGGGCTTTAGCCAAACCGCCAGAGCAGTACCCCAGCATGCCCAAGATCACTGGGTTGGCAGGCAGTGGAATCTATTTCGGGCATATAGTATGTGCTCACTAAATATACGTCAACTAGGTGAAGGAGACCCTAAAGGAAATATGCCCAAAGTCTAATAAATGGAGATGTGGGACTAGACAGAAGAGAGAATTTTCAGAATACCCAATTTAGGGATCCTCCTGGAAGAAGTACAAATTAGGGTGATCAAAAGAACACACTGCTGTTTCAAAGGTAGTAAATTTTAGAGCGCTCAAGAGTCAGCATGGATTAAAAATATAAATGTCTGCAGAAAAAAATTAATTCGTGCATGATAAATCCATAAAAAACAACCAGGGGCAACACCCCCTGCCTTGGAGGCCAAGGTCAAGTAGAAGAATCAGACCCTCCCCAAAATACCCCTAGGCTGGTGAGCAGCCAGCTAAGTCTTGCATTCTAAATCCAATGTTAACTTTAGAAGGTTCCCATCTCCTCCCTCTAGCTCTTTGGCACATTCTTGTTCTGTTTTCTGGTTTTAGGGAGTCACCAGCTTGATAAACTACAGGGAACCTGCATGAATTTCACATCCAATTTATGGAGCCCTGACTCTAATAGCGCCTAAATAATCCACGGCGAAGGCTGCTAAATGGGCCATGTAATCCATTTGGAAACTACGTGTCCAGGCTCTTAAGAGTTGTCTATGTGTCTGCGCCTGCCTTCCCTTGCAGCTTTTTCTCTCTGTACTGGGGGAGGGGGGCGGAGTAGGATTTTGGTGCCTTGCTCGAAGTGACGAAAAATGAGCTTTCTTCCCAGTACAACTCACTGAGAGCAAGGAGCAGCATCCTGAGGCCTGGCAACCTCACCTCTTGCAGGTCTTTAGCCCCTGGCTCTTGGCCTCAGGCCTTGGGTCTGACCCCAAAGGGAGGGCAGGGCTGTCAGTGACAACAAGTTCTGAACGTGACCCCACACCCTCCTGAGAGGAATGGTGGCCTTTCACTGACCATTCTACAGATGTCTGGAATAAGTAATAGTCTGCAGTGAACACTTGGGGTTCCACTGGGGCACACCCGCCCTCCCTCTCCTGCTCTCTGAAGCAATCTGAAGCAATCTTGCCCATTTGGCCCTGCACAGCAGCTGTCGAGGCTGGGCAGCTTTTTCCCCATTGGGAGTGCAGTTTCCCTGGCCTTCTCACGCAACCTGGACTACATTTCTTGGGCTTTGTCCTCTTGCCTAGGATGGGGTGAAGGACTTGAAGGCACCACCCCTCCACGTCATCCTCTTTCTGCCTCCATATTCTCCTCTTCAGACCCCTTCCTCAAGGTGCCGTTCGGCCTGTCCTGTTCGACCTTCCAGGAAGACCTCATTTACCCTCCAGATGTGCACTCACTGAGATGCCTTGGCGTGAGGAGGGCAGAAAGCACTGGGCACACTGAGCTGGGTAGCGTGAGGGCTGTTTCATAAAGGGGCTCTGAGCAAGGTGTGGGAAGAGTGTGGGGAGGCATGCTAGACAGTGAAGAATGCCAGGGCTGGCATCAGGGGTGCATCTTTACCACCCCTAGGCTTCCCCCCCTAAGGGCAGGGAGCATAGCAGAGCCACCTGGCCCAGCCGGCCGTTGGTGGAGGGCGGCAGCCGGTTCGCCACAACTCCCCTGGGAGGGGCGTGGGAAAGACACTTTCCCGATCTCGCTTTCTCTCCCTGCTGTCCCACTGCTGAACCCAACCAGAAGCCAGAGGGTGTGACTTTGCTGTTGGGGCTCATATAATTCATTCTTCAGGCTCACCGCAGGGTGGAGAAGCATAGAAACCATATCTGGAGGCAAACACAGAAGGTGTCCATGGCAGGGTGGAAGACACAGGAAATTCTCAAAGAACTTTCTACTGACTGTGGTTGGCTCGCCGGACCCTGTGGGCCAGGGCAGTGCCCACAGCAACACTTTGCTCCAGGGAGTTCTGGTCAGCAGGATCTCTGTTCTGATGGGCTCAGTTGGTTGAAACATCTGCAATTTGAGACCAGGGAAGGTTCTGGATCATTTCTAACTGAAAGCCTACCTACCAATGTGAAACCTGAACTGGCTCAGAAGCAAGTCCCTAACTGTGACCCCCAGCAGATGTCAGTTTTGTGTCTCAGTTTCCTTGATACTAAAATAAAGAGATTTGTTCAGATGGGGGGAGGGTGTTTAGCAAATGATGGCCTACAGCCAAATCCAAATCCAGCACCCTGATTCTGTAAATCGTGTTTGGTTGAAACACAGTCATACCCCATTTTTCACTGGTTGCCTGTGGCCACTTTTGCACTGTGACCGCAGAAGGGACCAGTCCCATAGAAACCACACCGCTCCTGAAACTTAAAACTTGTCCTATTGGCCCTTTACAGAAAATGTTTAAGTTAGTAAAAAATGGTCAGATGATTTCCAAGGTCCCTCCCAGTGGAAGGGAGATGGTTTTAGGCTCATACATCAGCTGACTTTGTATTTCATGTGGCCTGGACAAGGGGTAGTTAGAAAGTGTGCGGATGCTGTTTTTCCTTCCTCAGAGGCAGCCTGCAAGGGTTTCCATGCCCCCCCCCCCACCTTCCAGCATAGTCCCCGCCCTGCTTCAGGATGCCATAGCTGGGGAGATCCAGGTAGTGTGGTTCACTCATCAGCCTCCTCACCAAACTCAATTGAAGATGGATGGGACCTAGCCCCTCACCAATCCCCCATCCAGGCCCAACCTACAAGGGCCCCAGAGAGACCCAGCCCTTTATGGGGCTTTCTTCCCTTTGCTGTCTCACCCTCCCCCACCTCTCCCCACTTCCTGACATCACTTCCAGAAGCAACTACTTGCACTCAAATCTTGTGTCAGAAGCTACTTTGGGAGAAACCCAAATGAAGACATGATATGTAGTTAAAATAAACATGTTGTTCTTGTCAGCAATCATCTGCCTTGTGTTACTTGCCATATTCTGCTACAACAAAAGATTTTGTTGGAAAATTTAACTCATTTTAAAAATAAAAACTTGCAACCAAGATAGCGGCATATGGTTCTAGGAGAAGGGGTTGAATTCTAATTCCAGATCTGTGAACTGGGATAATTTGGACCTTAGTTTCCTTATCAGTAAAATTAGAGGATCAGATTGCATGATTACTCTCGATAACTTACTGTTCCAAAATGCTATGAAACTGGATCCAGAGTTGTCTTGCTAATCTATGACACTAAGTAAAAGCAGACGTATTTATAATCTTAACTGCTGGGTGTTTTGTGATGAGGGGTTGTTTCTTCTCTTTTCCTAACATGGTGGTGGGGAATGGACAGTAGGATGAGAGATGACAGTGAAGAAAGACCAGTTCTCAGAATTACCCAGTCATCTCTGTCTCTTTCTGGGGCAAACTCTCCTGTCCCCCCTACTCACCCACTTCTGACCTCACCTCTGCATCCTTCTGAGTCCCCACTTTAGAAAATCATGATTAGCAGATAGCTGAAAAATAATGGGTTCAATTCTATGTGGTTTGGCTTCTGAAAGTAGGGAAATATAGGGATGTCTGCCCAGAAAGTCTTAGAAAACTCTTTGGTTGCCTAGGGCATAACTTCTATCTTTGTAAATTGTATCTTTTATCCTCCAACTCAAAGATTCAAAGGGCACTTTTGGTTTTTTAAGTCATAATGACTATCAAGTGCAAATATTTATTATGCACCTGTTCTGGGCTAGCACTGTGCTGAGAGCCAGGTCTACAATGATGAGGAAAAGACAGTTTTGGGGTGGGGGGACAATCAATGAGCAAATTATCTCCCCAATAAATATGACATCACAAACCAAGATAAAGGCAGTGAAGAAACAGCACAGGTGGGTATGAAATGGACGCTGGGGCCTGACATCCACTGGGCTGGTGGAGAGGGCTCTGCTTAGGAGGAGCCATTGAGGCTGAGACAGGAAGCTGCTGGCATTAGGGGGTGGAGGAGGAAGAGTAAGTTGTGCCCAGTGCCTGAGCAGAGAAAGTAAGTAGAGGGAGCTAAAGATTAGAGAGGCCCAGGCAAAGGGATAGCGCAGGAGGCCAAGCTGGAGATGTGGAGGCCAGAAATGATCACTCACTTGCTCACTCACTCATTCATTCAATATGGACTGAATTCAGACAGCGCTCGGGCGTTCCTACATGCTCTGCAGCTACAGCAGTACATGAGGCAAAGTTCTTGCCCTTGAGAAGCTTAAATCCTGCTGGAGAAGACAGAACACGATGGGGCAAATGAATACTGAGTGTCATTCACATGCAGGTAACGCCATGAAGAAAAAGCAAGCGGAGGGAATGTTAGAAGGAGCTAGAGTGAGGTCGGGTGGGGGTGAGGGCTGTCGCTGAGGGATCACACTGAGCCCCAGATTTCTGTGGGCATTCAGATTCCATGAAGATCTGGCAGCATCCCAAGAGCAGTGCTGGCCTCCCTGTCTTCTTACTCAGCTGAGAGGAGCAGAGGGCATAATCGTTCATTCTGGCCAACAGAAAACATCAGGGAAGAGCATGGTTACGTCCTCTGAGTGTAAACATCTTCACATAGGTCTTTTCAGTCCTAAACAATGTAGGTCCTTGGTGAGAGGGGGGAAATGGAGGAAGTTATGATATAGATTTATGTGTGTGTGTGTGTGTGGGGGAGAGAGAGAGAGAGAGAGAGCGAGAGAGAGAAAGAGAGAGAGAGAAGCATTATGTACTCTGGCCCCATTTGGGCTCAGAGGGAGAGACTGGCTTGAGCTGCTCCTCTCCTCAGCAGGCGCTGAGGGACAGTAAATTTGGAGGTGGAGATGGAGTGGCTATAGCTCAGGTGCCTAAAAGCTGTGTGATTTCCCTACAATGGATCTTGGGGCTGGAGGCAACTTAAAAGGGTGTCAGAGTAGAAGGGTCGTGGTATCAGAGGAAAGAGGCTTTATGCTACTGTTTTGAGTCAGCTTGTCTACTGACTAGATGTTATGTGTCTATGTGTCCCTGTACCCCACCCCCCTACCCATGTCCAGCTTGAGTCTGCAGGTATGTCTACATGACTCCTTCCTCTGCAACCTGGCGATTGGAGAAGCACCCTGGAGCCTTGAGTGACTGACCTGGGTGGCAGCTCTCCTGCAGACTCCCTAAGGGTCTAGTTAAATGCTGGAAGGTGTGCTTCCAGGAGTCTATGGTGTGTGTGTGTGTGTGTGTGTGAGAGAGAGAGAGAGAGAGAGAGAGAGAGAGAGAGAGAGAGAGAGAGAGAGAGAGAGAGAGAGAGAGAGAGAGAGAGAGAGAGAGAGAGAGAGAGAGAGAGAGAGAGAGAGAGAGAGAGAGAGAGAGAGAGAGAGAGAGAGAGAAATTTAGAATCTGGCTTGGAGATGATGTGAACTAAAATCAGCCCCAACGTATAGACCACCCCTGCACGCTGTGTATTTTCATGTGATTGCTGGCATGCAGTTCACATAGACTAGCTAGATCATGTGGTTTTTAAAGTTAAAATGTTAGTATCTTTTAAGTTGTTAGTTAATTGTTTTAGCTTGTGTTCCTTCGTCCTTCCTTTTTTTTTTCATCATTGGAGGCTTCATAGGTTGTTTACAGACCTAGGAGTACATGACGAAGGAGCACAGAGACCCGCAGCCAGGGTGGTACGCAATAGAGGACCGTGCCAAGGGACCAGTCTCTGCTGGCGCTGTGGCCGGAGCCCCAGCCTAACTGATCTGAAATCAAGATTCCTCAGCACCATGCAATTTGCATGCTTTCAAGGGGAGAAACCCATTGGCAAAAATAAGTGTGCTGGGAAATGGTTGTGTGATCTGTTTGCTGGGAGTTTGATAGACATGTTAATCAATGTGGTGGTAGGAAGCAAATGCTATAGGATTTGGGAAAATGCGGCTCCTAGGCAGAGGGTTTTCTGGGTGCCCTTGATCCACCTAGACCTTTAGAGAATACTAATTGGGTGTTTGATTCTCCTGCTCAAATCAAGAAGGGGAGTGACGAGGGGGCAGATGGGGCAAAGGGAGCTTGTGGATTTGAGGCAATCAGGAACACTCTTTAAAGGCAGTATTATAAAGTTGGCATTCTAGTGTTTTCCTGAACTTCCCTAGTTCAGAGCCGCCGGAGCGCTCTGCCGAGTCCCTGCTTACCAGTTCCAGAGCCCTCAGCACACAGAGGTCCTGTGACCTCTTGTGCCTCCAGTTAAACGTCCTGGGCAAGTGCAGGGGGGGTAGCCACAGCTAAAACCTGCAGTTGGACAAGCCTGACACAGAAGAGCTGCCCCAGACACCCCAAAACTCCTTCCAAAGAGTAGTGGGGGGGGCTGGGAACCCCATCCAGGCTGGGTGGCACCCTCGGTGGGAGGGGTGGTGGCGGGGTGCTAAAGCTCCCCTCCCAGCCAACACAGTAGTGGTGACCTGTGGAACTGTGGTGCCATCTGATGGCCAAGATGGAGAATGACCTGGGGACATGTGGAGGGACAAATGTGGGCAACCTTGTGGCCCCCAGCTCTGTGGGCTTGTGATGTGGCAAGATTAAGCCCTTGACACCATGACTCTGAACAACACCGCTGGCTCCTGGGCTGATGTCCTCAGCTGTGGCAGGAGAAGATTGAAGTTGAATCCCTCAGAATATTTAGAGGGACCTGCTACGTTACCGCTTGGTAGGTTCAGAGTGAGTGAGTGGGTGGAGGAGGGCAAAGAACAGGGAATATATGACCCTTGACCTCAGGGGTCTACACGCTGCCGGAGGAGACAAGATGAACTCAAAGAAAATGATGATGCATTAAAGACGGGTGTGTGCCTGCCACAGCCTGAGGCCCAGGGGTCATTCCTGGAGGGGACAAAAGGAGAGCAACCAAGCCAGGTGGTACATAGAGGGGACGCTGTTTGGGGGACAAGTGGTGGGATCCCCACCATCACAGGGGATGGATGAAGTGGCACCCTCAAATCACCAACCATGTTTGATGAACTCATTCCAGTGTCTCCCAGTCTTGCTTTCTCAAATGTTTTTTCTCTAGCCTTAAGGACTCTCCTGTCACTTTAAGAGTGGGGACTTTGAAGGAGGTGCTCCTAGGAAGCCACTGCTCCGTGGCCCCTTTTGATGGCTTTAGTTACAGAGTAGCCTTGGAACACAAATGAGGTTTGGCAGGTGGGAGAGAGGAGGGAGGGGGCGGAAGATGTTCTAGGTCACAGTTCTGGTCCTCGTGATTTGGTGATGACGGGACCATGGTGGTCTCAGGTCAGTGACAGGTGACAGGTGGACAGTCGTGTGAGAACAGAGTGGCCATCCACAGGCAACTGGAGTATTTTCTCTTCTCTTCTGAATCCCCTTTCTCTTCTTTTCTCTCCATTCCCCTTTTTATCACTTTTAGATCTCCTTCCTGACTTTTTCCTGTTAGCTCTATAAAATCTCTGTCTTGGCCAAGTCCTTGACTGGGGGAAAAAAAAAGTTCAAATTCTTTAAAAATCAGCCAGATTTGCAAATGTTTTTGGCAGTGATTACTCCCTGCAGGAAAAAATCCTGGTATCCATCCCCTGGAAGGGGATTTCAGGCTGCCTCGCGCAGGTTCCGCAGGGCAGGGCGTCACGAGGGGGACCTGAGCCGACTCTCTGGGCCAAGCAAGCTGTTTCTTTCTAAAGTGACTCTTTGGCTCCACTGGGCAGCAGGTCCCGGGATCCAGGGCAAAGGAAGACGAGGACCACCCATGCCTTAGGAAGAGATGTTTTGGCGATCAGTCCTTGGTAGGTCAGGTCACATTTCATTTGCTTGGGAAAGTTCATTGTTTAAATTTAGGTGACTGTTTATACATCATTAATAGTATTTAATCTCCTCGTCAGGCTGTGGTGTAAATGTGGATCCTGCATTGCCTAAAACTGGGCATCCCCGTATCATCTAAATCCTAGAATGAATAGGCAAGGCAGACGGACGTCAGATACATCATATTTTGTCTCCAGGGCACCCAGCACCCCTTCTCCCAGTGAGTAATTAACACATGTGTCAGGAAGGCATTTTTGACTTGCCAGGGTTGAATGACAGTATGAGACCAGGGTGACCTACCAGCAATGATTGATCCCCCTACTATAAGGCAGGTCAGACTTTTCCTCCCTTCCAAAGACCAGTGTAGCATAATGCAGGGCGGAAAGCCGTCATGCCAGCTCCTGGGCCTCACTTCCCTCACCCATAACCTGGGGTGAACACTGGATTAGGGTGATAGATAAATGTGTATAAACTATAAATACTTGAGTGTGTTAAAGTTGAAGTTTTGACACAGTTGCAAATACTAGATGCTTGTGAGTGTGAGAACACACTAACCTGGAGGAATCTTAAAACAGCTACTCAAGAGTTCTTCTATACAGATAAACAGATGGGATTACATCAAAATAAAAAGCTTCTGTACAGCAAAAGAGACACTATCCAAAACTAACAGACACCCTACCAACTGGGAAAAGATTTTTGCACACAATACATCTGATAAAGGACTGATAACAAAAATTTACAAGGAACTCACACAACTCAACAAAAACAAAGCCAACAACCCAATCAAAAAATGGGC